>JXSR01S043591.1:81055-94276 GCA_000969725.1 Ophiothrix spiculata | reverse complement strand
TTATCATAACATCTTCAATATGCAACCATCCATGGTTATAACAACTTTGCCCACGTGTCTTTGTTGTAATTATGGCTATGTTGACCAATTTCTTTTCTGTGAAATAACAAATAACATTCCATCATCATGGGAGGATGTGTGCGTATACAGCACTAGTTTGTTCTTGCCGACTTGACATTATGAACGTCGCTGCTTCCGTTTCTGACATTAATAAAAAGCAAAAAGGTGCAAATTCATTATTGAAAATTTGTATGTTGAAAATTTCACATAATTCCGACCATTCGTTGTCATGTTACAAGCTTTTCAGCATTTTGACAATTTTTATAGGCTACTGTGTTGTAATTACTGTCGACGCCCCGACAGTAATTAAAAAAATGACACAATTTCTCACTTTTCTCAAATATTCAAGCACATTTGAAAGAATGGTTTTGGATTTGTAACTAAAAACTTTATTTGATAGAGATGACCTTGAGGATGAAATGTGGATTATGAATTGCTCCTTTAAGTATATAAATATTAAATAAAATTGGGTACTCCCTACATCCTACGATGATTTTTTTCATTATTATTATATTTTTGTTTGTTTGTTTGTTTGTTTCGTTGTTTGTTTGTTTAACTTCACTTTCTGACAATGAGAAGGTGTAGGAAACTTATAACTACCATAGGGTTGTAACTATCAAAATTGCAAAAAAAAAAAAATAGAAATGAAAAAGAAAAGAGAAGAAACCGTGAATATCTTTATGAGTGGGATCGAATGTGAAACATCATTGATGTTTGTGTTTTCTTGAACCTTTATTTTTGTAAGCGCATTTATTAGTTGCAAAAGTGCTAAATCATTTCAATCTAATTTCAATGCACTAAGCATTTCCATTGCAAGAGTAGTTGAAGATAATTGAATCAGGACAAGATTCGTATTTGCATATTTTCATTTTTGTTTTCAGCAAGTCTAACTTACGTTTACGAAAAACCAAATGCTTCTCAAAATAATAATAATTATCATATATCGATTGACATGATTTGAGCCAGTCATTTAAGTTACTTACTATTGCCATCTCAAAACATAATCGGTATGTACAACAAATGGCAATAGTAAAACTATTTCCCTCAGTGATCTTGAGATTATCCTAGTATTTTCTAAATACTTAATAGTCTCAAGAACACTTCGTGGCAATAGTTTCTACTATTGCCCTCATAAACATTTAATATTTTTACACTATATAGATGTGTTGATCATGTTGATATTACGCTACTGCAAAGGTTACTTATTATTTGTAGAAAGTTATTGCTAATTTGACTAAAACATTTAATATGGCGCCTATAAACTCCCAATTAAGATGACAAACTGAGATTGTTGACATGCTTACTAAGACACGTGACCCCTCCTCCTTAGCATTACCAATATGATTTGTCACTTTGACATTTAGGTTTTCAATTACATTAAATCAAAACAAAACTGCGATTTTAATCACCGGGCGCTTTGACACGCTAATATGAATTTCTTACATTTAACTGTATTACTACTATTTGTTAACTTGCTAAGACCAATAAGGTTCAATGTAGGTGGGTTGTGAAATAACCATGTTGTAAGTCTTCAAAAACATATCGCTAAATGACATGTTAGCACCTCATTGGAAATAAAGCTGCGTTAAAAGTACCTCCTGATTAAATAACCACAATTGTCTTCTCGAAAAAAGAGAGATGTGGTTTTTCTTATAAATTCAGGTAATTGTTGACTATTAACATGATGAAGTACTTTTGAGGTATCAGGTATTTTGTCTTCTTGGATTCTTTTTGCTTGGGGTTAGCCAATTTAAGTTCTTCAGTCTTCTTTTTATATTATTACTTATGTGTCCAAAACAATTTGAAGCTTGCATCATCTTGTTTCGCTATGCTGTGTATTTTTCTACGTGTAATGAAAAATGATCTCAAAAATGGATTTGATAAGGAACTACAAAATTGTCTAAAGCTTCCAAGTCATTGTATTATACGCTACCAGCAGTCTAGGAAAGAACCATCTGCTTGTTGGTGCTGATGGGAAGCTTCATATGCAGAAATATCTTGCCTGAATGATTAATATGTAAATGTCAAAGACGTTTACCCAATATTATTCTTCTTTTAAAAAATCATACTACTTACGAAATTGTCATTGCCACTTCTGTTAATTTTAAGTATAACATATTTACAAAATGATAAAATAAACAGTCAGTAAACTTAAAGACTGACTACAAATGTTATTTCTTATTAATATGATAATTGTTTTGACTAAACAGTAGTAATATGGCAACTAACGCCCAATTAGCACAAGCACTGAGATGCTTGACATGCTTGCATAGACATGTGAACCCTCATCCTTAGCTTAACTATTATGATTTGTCACTTTGACATTTAATGTTGTCAATCGCATTGAATCAATACAAATCTGCGTTTTCAATCACGGACGCTTTGAAATGCTCTTTTTACATGTGACTGCACGTTAAAACTATTGCTCTCTCTGTGCACTTTCTTACAAAACCGATGGACTTCAAGGGGCCTGTGAAATAACCGTGTCAGAAAAAATAAAAATCCAAGAATGTTAGCACCAAAGTTGGTTTAGCAGAGTAGGACAAATAACTATAACAGGTCAGGCTCAAAATATGTGTTTTTTTAACAATATCAGCTGATTTTCTAGTCAACTCTTCCATAGTCGAAAAGGGTAGTAAATTACCAATGGCTGTAATGAATTTCAAAAGCAAAACGCGTGTAATCATGAATTAGATTTGTTGCTAAAACATATTATCTCATTGAGTGAGGAAAACAAATGTATTTTAGTTGCAAATATATAACGTTTTTGTTCAGCAGACTATGTTATTAGCATATTATTTCAATGTTATAACTGGTGTTGATTTGCTAATAGTCTAGAATTACAAATTCTAATACAAATTGTCAATGTATTTATTGGCAATTCTTAGTTATACATATGTATATTTCAAATGCATCTAATTTCAAAAATGTTGAAAACAACATTTAACACAATAACAACAATCTAATAAGCACACTCAAATTTCAACTTGGTATACAATAACGTGAAGAAACAACATGTTACATAGTTATTTTCAGACTTTCGTGAAAGAATTATCTTATTTTGGCGGTAACAATGCCAAAGCTGTGTATCTTAGTATCTGCGAGTAATGATGAATATATTTGGTAAAGTCGGTTAAGCCGCCTTCAAGGAATTATAGTACGCATATGTAATTAATTTTCAACACATCAAGATGACTATTAACATGATGAAGTACTTTCTGAGGAATCAGGTTTTAGTTATTTGTTTGGTTTGAATTTAATTCTTTCGCTTGAAGGTAGCAATTTGACTTCTTCTCATATTATATACTCTCATATAAAAAAAGATTTGAAGCTTGTGCTGTCTTGTATCGCTTTGTTTTGTGTTTTAGCACGTGTAATGGAATTTTTAAAATTATTTAGATGGTAAGCTGCTAGATTACCTACAGCTTCCAAGTAATTGAATTACGTTATAAAATGTCTGTGAAAATACCATCTATATACTTGTTGGGTTGGTGTTAATGAAGACTTTAATAGAGTTATGTTGCCAAAAATAATCTTAAATAGCATTGAATTTTGAATATTTGTTAACAATATCTTTTTTGAACGATTCGATTAAATAGGAAATATAAGCAGAATTATAGTAATAACTTGTGGTAATAGCATTACAGATAATTAAAAAAGATGAACTTTGGGAATAGATAAATGTCAAATACGTTTACCCACTATTCTGTTTCTTAAAAAATGTACGATATGTCACACTACTACGTATGGACTATAGTCATTGCCACTTCTGCATATCAGTAGTTATTGAGATCCACTTACACTAAAATAACATTTGGTTAATATTTAACAATAACCTTTTTAAATAACAGCTGAACAGCTTCAAATTTGGTTAGACATTTATCCATTTGCTTGATTAAGTGATAAATAAATCTACATCTCCGGTTGAACTTAAAGGTTGGTTAATATTCAGCCAAACATTTCACAGAGTGTTCAACATTATCCAAATTTTGTCCGCATGTTATTTTCAAAAACTGTGATAAACCTTAATGTCAATGTATTTCATCAGTGTAGCAATACACGACATGACATCGGTTATATAAAACAACTGTGATTAGATGGAGGTAATGTTATTTAAACTTTAAAATATTGACAAATTGATTTTAAAAAAACCAATCAGGACTGACTGTATAAGTGTCTAATATTAGTATTGTTCATTATGCACTCAAAATGACACGATCGTCATTTCTTTGTTAAATGATGTTTAATAAGATGACTTACTTGATTTTTACATACAGTATTTATCAAAGTGGAAGAAATTTCGCTTGATGTAGCAGGAACTTGGGTATTTGTTTATGAACCACGTTGTCTTGGAAACCGTGATTTTTAAACAAATGCATCTGCGGGTGTATCTATACTCTATAAACCTTGAAGTATGCAACAAGCAATCAGACTTTGTTACAAGATCCATAGCATATCACTTGTAATCTACAACATTGTGAACTGGTGGTTTTTGTATTGTAACTAGGAATGATTGATTAGGATTGATTAAGACCAAATCACTGCGTATTAATATTCTTTTACATGAATTCTTCATGCCATGTATTATTTTGGTCTAATTTTCTTGCTACCACATGGACAAACATTAATTATAAGTTCATTTGGTACTTCGTTATGATTCACAAAATATGGACTTATTTACTTCTCCGTTTGGTCATATCGGTTTATGTGCGTTAATCGGCTGTTTGTTGCATACTTCAAGGTTTATAGGGTCATGTAAAATGTGATAAGAATATTGGCAATATTGATAATGGTGTGAAGATCAGAAATCGTGACTCGTTAACAAATTTCCTGCTGAGATTACTTCAAGAAATTTTAAAAATAACATGGAAGTTGTTTTTAATAGCCATTCAGGCTTTTACTATTTCGCAAATTTAATTAGATTACACGCCTACTCACAACAAGTATCTTTCCTTGAAAAAAACCATATACCTTATCCATTTATGTCGATAACCATCCAACCAACATAAATATAAAATCTTTGCATCATTGTATTCATTTTCTGAAGTTATACATAGTAATGAACCCAGGTAATCACTTTCCCTAAAATGAATGGACACTTTTAAATAGGAAATATATTGTTTTGATGTCTATAGAATGATGAAATATTGCATAAGAATGTAGCAAGCTGATTTCGTGATAAGACGAAATGTCCTGAATGTCTTTTATTTTTCTCTTATCAACAGCTATTCAAATGAAATATTTCCATGACAACTGAATATCAAAATAAACCACTTACAAATCCAATCCGAGTAGAAGCATTGAAACAGACATGTATGAACGATTCTGAAATATACAGCCATTTACATAATATTCTCACATTTTACTCTTGCCAATCACTTTAAAATGGTGAATAACTAATGAATTTTCACACATTCTTAGTATGCTAATACAAAATGCCATTTTTATAATACTGTTTATCATGTTCAAGGAGAACTTTTTCCCTTAAAGATTTGTTAACGTAACCAATGCAGCCCCTTAGAACGTCTGCCTTCAACCTTTTTTCCTGGAAAATCTTTCTTGATTTCTTTCAAAATACTATCATTGTGATGCGCATATTGACTTAGGTTCTTTATTTCCTACAAAATGAAAATCTGTCATATTTTTACTCACCCAGGGTTTGGTTTGTAATGCAATGATACAATTTCCTCACCATTAGCAATAGGCAACTTCATAAAACAAAACAACTGCTTTGAAAAAGGTTCATGACTTCATTTTACAGATATGTACAACTTTTACACAGTGCACTAAGTTCCCATTTTATTAGGTCATCTTTTAAAACATTTTTCAAATACAAGTTTGCCTTCAACATTTTTCAACATTATAATATAATTTACAAAAAAATTGACAGAAGAAGTAATATAAGACTTGTATACATATTTTATAATACATTCAAATTCTTTAAAAACCTTAATTGTAGTCGGTTCCCCAAAATAAAGTGAGTGAGATAGCTCACTGAGATGATATTTATATACCCACATGATAGTCAACCCAGGGTTAGGCAACCCCGGGTTACCTAACCCTGGGTTGTCTTACACTTATGTCCTATGTAGAACATAGACTTAGACTCCATACGTAGAACATACTACATTATGCTACTATCAAACATACCCATATATCAACTGACTATGATTACCCTGGGTTGACAAATGAACTTCATTAGCAACTTCAAGTTGGTAATTACGGAAGTGAAGATCACCAGTGGACAGTCAGCTGTGTAGATTTGTGTGAATTTGTAGAAAGATAATACGACACTAGCTGAGTGTGATTTGTTGTCAATGTCATCATTTCCATGCCCATGCATTTGTGGTCGATAGGCTTATTGCTGCAATGAACGTTGTACAGAGAAGTCATTCATCTAATATGATATTGACTGTATGGGAAATCGGAAATCCTCTCAACTATGATTACCCTAGGTTGGCAATGAAATTCAATAACAACTTCAAATTGTCAATTATTGAATTAAGATCACCAAGGGTGAACATAACATAACCTGCTATAAAATATAACCCATCATGCTAGCTTGACAAATGAACTTCACTAATAACTTCAAGTCGTTAATTCAACTGACTATGATTACCCTGGGTTGACTAATGAACTTCATTAACAACCTCAGGTTGTCAATTATGCACGTATAGATCCCCCAGGGTGAACATTGTACAACCTGCTATAAAACAACTGAGTACATTATGATTTACCTGCTTTGCACTACTAGTAATAGTATGTTCTACGTATAGGAACCTAAGTGGAAGACAACCCAGGGTTAGGTAACCCGGGGTTGCCTAACCCTGGGTTGACTATCATGTGGGAATTTCCACCGCTGCATATTTATATAGTTATTTTTCTTTCATAAATTATTTATTAATAACGATCTCAACGGAGCGCTCTAAACTGGTGAAATATCAGATATTGTTGAATAATGAAGAGGTTGTATTGGATGCAATTAAGTTGTCAGGTTTCATCATGTTAAAAGCAATCTAAAATGCTTTGATATTGAATGCCTATGTTTACTTTATCAATACATAATGAAAGGTTTGAGTATCCTTTTGAATGTTTTATAAATTTGTAAATGATGGAATTATGATGAAATGATGCTATAGGAAATAACATCATTATATTTCTATCAATATTTAAAATTTTACTGTCAGAGATTGTTCAAGTTTTCGACATTTGTATTTAGAAAACTGCGGAATGGTAACTCGATATCAAATTTCAAATTGGTTGTCAGTCAAAACCAAAATACTCAAAAGTATAATTCAAGCCATTTTCAAAGGCAGTTCAGTATAATTCATCACGAACTGTTCAAAAATAATGTTAGAATCTGATTAACCACTCTCAAAAAGAATTGCAGTAGGTCCTATTAGAAAACTCCGAAATGCAGATAGGCAGACGTATTAAATCTTGATTGGATCCTCACACAATGTACACAGAACAACGTTAATGACTAAACAATGTTAACAATGAATTAATCAAATGATATTTGTTATATTATACTTGAAACTACATAATAATATTCACTACCGGTTTTCCTTTTTGTTGTTCTTTCATGCAGGTTATGGAAATATCGCCCCTGTTACAGACGCAGGAAGAGCATTCTGTATGGTGTATGCCGTGTTTGGAATAGTATTGTTGCTCTTAGTTCTAGCAAGTCTTGGTACCTTATTTGCCAGAGGTGCCACGCTTGGCTACCGTGCTATGCATATGAGTATCATGATGGCGAAAGGTGAAGAGAAAATTAAACCCAAACAAGCAAAGAGACGTTCATCTCTTGCAATGTTTCTTCGCTCATCGAAAGCTGAAGATGACGATGAAAAAGCGGGGCCAGAAAGACAAACAAGTACTGAAGAAAGGCGACAGAAAGAAATTGATGATATATGGAAGACGGATTATAAACATCCTGATGATAAAGATAAAGATCTTCATGTGGTAAATATGAAAGATAAAGAGGATGAATTAGAGAGACAAAAGTCAGAAGAGGAAGAAGAGGAGGAGGAAGAGGATGATGATGTTCAAATTCCAGTACTAGGCGTGTTAATATTTGCCTTCATCTACATTTGCCTAGTTGCCCTTCTTCTTATTGCATGGGAAGATTGGACTTATTATGAAGCCTTTTATTTTTCTTTTATCACATTAACTACTATCGGATTTGGTGATATTGTACCGCATCATCAGAAAAATCTGCTAGCCATTACGTTTTTCATCTTATTAGGAATGGCCATTATGTCCATGTGTATTGCCTTAGCACAAGATGCCATAATGAGAAAAGTTGCATGGGCAAGTAGAAAAATCGGTGTAGCAATTATCAAAAGTCAACCTACTGGCAAATAATGATAACCACTATAGTAACAAAAAGGATAATCACTACATTTGATCACTGATAACTGATATCCTTTTTGCTCAACGAACTGAGGATTGACTCTGGTGATTTAGACATGACATTACAAATGAGGCTTGGTGGTGTTTACCGTCCAAAAGTACTTAAGAAAGTGGATAGTAAGATCTTTTTCATTCCCAAGTCTACTTTTTAAGGATGGACTGTTAGACCCTTCCTTGAAGTATTCTTCAAACTTCCTTATAATATCAACTTCCTTGGAGGAATTAAAATACAAAAACGGATTTTGGCTTCTTAGATAATAGCCAAATTAAAGAGGAAATCTACTCGATCATGATTTTTGACACAAATTCGACAATAGTGCATCAACCAGTATTAAAGTAATGCACACATATATCGAGGGTTGAGAGCCACATGACCGTATTTGCACGGGCAATAAAGAGCCACAAGGCCGTATTTTCACCTTTGTTTCTCGTGTAAATACACTCTTAGAAAGCAAGGATCAAATATGAGACAAAAAGGATTAATTTTGATCCTTTTTTGGTATCAAATATGAGCTTATCCTTTAAGGATCAAAGTGATCCCAAGAAAAGGATCAAAATGCTTGATCCGAAAAAAGGATCAAATATTTCTTATAAAAAGATCTGCCTAAAAATATATCACTGGAGTGACCCTAGCAGGGCTTGAACCCACACCGCCGGCACGTATCAGTGACCATAACTACGAGACCATCGCTCTAACCACTTGGCCACTGCGAGGCAGTTATCATGCGGGGTGTAATTATCGTATTTATATCATTATTGACAACACCTGCTATGTAGCGTACACGGAGTATACGAAGCCAGGATGAAATATGAGACAAAAATCACCTTAGATCCAAACACGGTATCAAATATGAGCTCATCCTTTCCGTATCAAATTAAATACGGATCAAAAATTTGATATTGTAATCAAAAAGGATCAAAATATAATGATCCTAAAAAAGGATCAAAAATGATCCTGGTAAATTTGATCCTTTTGTATATATTGATCCAAAAAAGGATCAAAACGATCCATTTTGGATCAAAAGTGAACCTTAAAGGATCAAAATAAAATGATCCCAAAAACTACTCGTATATTTGATACCGGCCTTCTAAGAGTGTACTGCCTTATGGCTCCTTGTTGCCTGTGGAAATACGGCCTTGTGGCTCTCAACCCTCGATGTATATTGGTAAGGAATATTTCAAAAAGATGTCACTAATCTTTCGACTTGGAGGAATAACACCACTTGACTGTTGTACTACTGTACAATGAGCCATATTATGCAATTATGGTCTTTAAATTCCGTTAAAATCAAAGGATTATTTACTCATTTATTCTGACTCTGCGATTGTCTCATATAAATTGTTTCTACTATTATACATATTCTTTCACTGTTACACATTGATTCATTGTTGCTTAACATTATAAATTAATGTACGAGATTTGCAACTGTGCGACGTTGCAACCATAACATATTGTCTTCAATTTACGCATCTGATTCTTAAAATTGGTCGCTAAGACTTTAATTATTTCGGAACTGAAATATTATCAACGAAGTGGATTATTCTAGCTTCATGTGCAAACAAGTTTGGTATTACTTAAAGAACAATAAATTGGACCACCATGTTGTTCATCCCATAATCACAACCTTAATTTAAATTTTAAACAGTTTTTATATTATTCTTACATAGATTGAAAATCAAGGTTGCGTTAAAACCAGATTGAATGATAAGAAATTGTTTATAGATTGATAAAATTAAAACCAATGAACAACTTAGACTTTTTTAAGGAGTTATGAAACAAATTTTTCAATACATCTTAATTGATCCCGCCGATTAATTGGAATTTACATATGTAACCTGTCATATCGGAAGGTACCTCAAAGAGCCCAAAATGAACATTGATTTTTGGTCTCATCTGAAAGATTATATTTTAAGCTTTAAAATGATACCTTGCTTTTGGTTATTGGATGTTTGATTGCAAAGCTACATCCAAATTGGTAAAATGCATCAGGTTGATTCTGAAAACTATAGTTCTAAGAGAAAATCGAGTTTAAAGTTTCTATACTGGTAAATCTCGAATGGAGAAAGGATTTTTTTTCTCGATTTTTGAAACATTTGTCTTATGTTTTGGATGATGGAACCTGATCAATTTGATAAAATACACTTCGAAGGTAACGTTTCTGATGAAATTAGAAATTCGATGTGATTTTTTACTATGCTCAGCTCGGTCAATGGCCCGTATCTCGTAATTTACTATGCCGAACTTAAGGTACCATTCGATATGACGGGTCACATATATGGCTAATTCTCCGATAAACCGTGCAACTTTGGTTAGAGAAATGTTGAAATTTCGACTACTAACAACTCATGAAAATCATACAAAATCATAAACTCTTATGGCTTCTGAAGAAGAAAAAGTGCATGGGAGATGTTTTAAAAATACTTGATTTTTAACCATTGTATTCCCTATACCTAATGTTCGTATCTGTTGGTTCGTATCTGTTAGAATCTTTTTTTAAATATTCATTATTGAGAAAATTAGTTTTCATACAAACTTGATCTTTACACTAAATTAGAAGCTCTACACATACTACACTGTGGTGTAGTATTTCGCTCATAGTGTACCGCGTTTTGCGAAAAGGCGACAAAATGTGCGGTTCGTATCTGTTGCGACGTGACAGTCACATAGGGTGTTTTTGATATTAATATCCTTGTAAATCATTACTGTAAACATATAATTCTATATAACATATATGTTATTCAAGACTGAAGTTTACTTGATAAATCTAATGCGGAATCATCCATCAACATATTGATTTTCACACTTTGTTATCGATTTTAGAATCTGGTTCGTATCTGTTTGCAATATTGGCGACATGATTTAAAAAGCTATTATGTCATATTAAATACTTAATATAATTAAACTTTATATGTCATTACTAATACCTATTACGGGCTATTAAAAAATATGCATTGCGTTTGAAATGCCCGAATATTTTAGGAACAGGGTCACATAAAACGTAAAAAGTCTGGCTGGCGACATGGGGAAAAGTAACGATTTTGCATTTTCAGATTAATCGTTATCTACTTTCCCGGCATGCTAAAATGTTTAGTTTCACACATGTTACTAATGTGACTTTCATGTATCAACTAGATCACTCAAATTATTTGTAATAGGCTTAACAACGCTAAACTAGTAACACGAACATGAGCGACACCAAAACGGAAAAGTTGCACGCTTTATCTGAGAATGAGCCATATGATAATGTGCAACTACGTACGTCGATGTACCAATCAGATTACTGGCAGTGTTTCTGTCATTGGCGCAGTAGCCGAAAAAATTGGTGAAAGAGGTTTCTGAGAATGTTTGAAAAAGATGTTTTTTCTATTGCTTTATACAGCCAATTTTTCAGACTCGTCTTGTGATGGTGGCCCAAATACCTCTTTAACTTTGTCAAAATTGCTCGAATTGGCGCAAGCTCAAAAACTTTAGAAGGAACGCGGTGTGGGGTTTGCCCTTGGACACCAATCATTACCATGTCAAAATATATCTATGTCCTAGTTGGTACACAGAGTTTGTTTCATTTTGAGTTTGAAACTTGTTTTGTACATTTTTGATCACTTTGTGACACTACCACACTTAAATAGCAAATATGAACACGTCAGACAACAGTCATTTGTGATGACTCATCCCGAAAAGGTGGACTTTGCGATAGAACACTTTTCGAGGAAATGGCGAAAAAAGTATGCAAAAAATAAAGAAAACAATAAGAATTTCAAGCAGATTTTCTGTTGTAAAATTTGAACGCCTTGATCAATTTCACCAAGTAAGGTGTCATTTTAAAGCTTAGAAAATGTTGTAACAGATGAAATGATAAAATGCAAAATTGATATCATCTTCAAAGTCCCCCCTTTCGGGGTGAGCCATCACATTTGTGTCATCTGTGGTATGATATTGTTTACCAATCCAAGATAGTGTATTTCAACATCATTCATAGCCAAATTTGAACACTTACCACTATAAGTATTTTTTCTACATATTCTGAAAATTAGATCCATAGGCGTTGATAATATAATGCACATAGAATTTTGGCAAATTTTGTTTGGCTATATTGTTCTTCCATTTATCTTGAAAAAAAACCATAAATCTTTACACGGTTGTTTTACATATTGGTGGGTTTTTTCAAGTCTTATTCAGTAAAACATGCCGTGTCCTTCATGAGAATACTGTGTTTGTGTCTTTCTTTTTAAAAATAGATAGTAAAAGAGACATTTGCTACTTAATGTTTACAGGATGCCGTCAATAGAAATAAAATCAAAGACCAGAATTTTCTATATATTGGGTATATTATTTATTTATTTTTTTATTTCTTTATATGTTGCCTTCTTTCATAAAAAATATATAAATTGAACATCTGGACAAAAAATATAAAAAATATATAAATTGAACATCTGGACAAACCTAAATTGAGCATCTGGTATATATTGTTTGTATATTAGAATGCAAGGTCTTGTTTATGATCTAAGAAAACATAATTGGGCAATGTTCTTACCACTGAGTAAAATCATTATTTTAACCATTAATTGAATTCAGGTCTCTTTAAAAATTCTTGGCAAAATTATTTTCTTGAATGTTACCAAGATATTTCATTCTGCCCATAAATTTTCTTGATGCGAAGTGAATCAGGCATTTTTTCATTGTTGGTTCATTTTTCGGTTTAGCGAGACAATCTGGGTTTACATTGTCTCGTTTAATTGCATTTAAAT
>JXSR01S043591.1:54937-74081 GCA_000969725.1 Ophiothrix spiculata | reverse complement strand
TATCTCGTCCGTTGAAATTCCGGTTTGTTTGTTTGCTTGTTTTTTCTGAACTCATTCCGTTGTCCCACTTATATTTGGAACCTAGCGAAATGTTTCAAGATGAACATACATACCTTACTGTATCAGTGGCTATCTCGTCCATTGAAATTCTGTTTTTTTTGTTTGCTTGTTTTTTCTGAACTTATTCCGTTGTCCCACTTATATTTGGAAGCTAGCGAAATGTTTAAAGATGAACTCTTTGACCTCAGGCAAGTGATTGCTTTAGCAGTCTTCAATTATGCAAGTTCTTTTGGTGCACATTACAATATGTTGTTGGCTTGTTATTTTATAGTAACTAACATGATTCAAGTGGAAATTCCACCATCTAGCATCTGATTGGCTTGACATAGTGATAATTGGACCGGGAAGCGGGGGGGGGGGGGGGGGGGGGAGTCCTGGGTTCGAAGCCAGGGGGAAACCCGTGATTTTTGACTTGCAAATTTCCGAGGAGAATCAGAATATAGAATAACCATTCCTTTGGGAAAACTTGACATTTTGTCAGTCTGGACTTCACAATAAAACTTTCTTTCTGTTGTAGATGGGACAAGCTTGTCCTCGTCAATTATGTCTTTTTGGATAGGTCTAATATAGAGTCTTTTTGTTGATAAAAGTTTGAAATCCTTGGCACTGCAAGCACCGCAATGCACTACTTTTAGTTTGGTCCTCTCTCTGAATGCAACACCCATAATGTCAAATACATGACTTAATTTCTGGTTGAATGATATATATCGTTAGCCACGTGATCACAATCTGGCATATCTGATATTTTGGATAGGTCTCATGTATAGTCTTTTTGTTGATAAAAGTTTGAAATCCTTGGCACTGCAAGCACCGCAATGCACTACTTTTAGTTTTGTCCTCTCTCTGAATGCAACACCCATAATGTCAAATACATGACAAAGTTCTGGTTGAATGAAATATATCGTTAGCCACGTGATCACAATCTGGCATATCTGATATCTTGATGAGGAGTTATATTGGGGCATCTTTATTTACTCTGATGGCCATGAAGTCCTTCAGGTTTACTGCTTCTGCATTGTAAGTTATTCTGATATAAAATACTCTATTGAGCTTGCTTTGACTTTCCAATCCAATATCTCATCTGTCATCAATTCATGCACCGAACTGCTGCCAACTTAAGTCTGTTGTATTTCCTTTTAGGGGCAAGGACTGTGCAGTTGTTATGCAAATAAGCAGGTGAAGGTTATAGCGGGAGAATTGAAGAGGTGTGCACAAGGCGTGAATTTTGAATTCACTGACGAATTTCTCGGCTTGCTGTGCGGACACGGCAAGTTAAATTTGCTTCTTTACAGCTAGTTTCAACCGCGTTGGTAAATAAAATGTCGGACGACAATACCTCAGGCACATCAAAAGGTATCACCAAGCAGCAAACGCCCTTGACAGCGGTAGACGTTGAAAGAATCGTGCTCCAGGCCGTTGGAGGTGTAAAGGATTTCGTCGAAGGGAAACTTGTAGAGCAAAAGGAGGAGAGTAAAAAAGCTCTGATATCCGCTGAAGAACAGGTAAAGAAGCTTAAGGAAGCGTCAAAACTGAACTTTAAATTCCGAGGGAACAAACTTCAATTTGAATTTAATACTGAGCTATTGGAGGTCCTGAAACAAGCTGAAAATTTAATAAGCGAGGGAAAAATCAACGAAGTTAAAACAAAGATATCTTCAGCCATTGATGACATTAATAAAAGAAATAAACTGATCAGAATCGCGGACAAATCGCAAGATGGTTGGCGTGTGGTCGATGAGTATTTGTCAGATGACGTCGCCGATGGGTCAGAGGATGAGAAACGGATCCGCAGCGCACAGGCCAGAGTCAGGGCAAAAACAGAGCTGAAAAGAAAGGGAAAAGTAGACCCAATAAGCCTTATAGTAAACCACGGTTAAGTGGCACAGTGCCGTCGAAATTTATGCTGGAATATTATGACATGTCATTGTAAACATGGTAAATAAGTACATGAATACAGTGGTTCATGTAGAAGTAGCCGGGCGTATGGTCAAGTTGGGATCAACATGACATGTGGACATGGGGAGGCTACGAGCTAGCCAACGAAGATCCGTGCTCCCCAAAAATGTTGTGTGTTATTAACATGTTTTGTTTTGCAGGTTTCGTCGGTACAGGACGTGGGCTCAACTGGAAATAATTTATTTTCGGTTGAGTCCATAGACGAATAAGAAAATAATGATGATTTCCCGCAGTTCTAAAAGCTGTCTAGTGAGAATTCATTGTTTGATTATAGTATGTAGAAGTAGAGTAGAAATAGGCCAAAACAAATTCAAAACTCAGTATGGCATTAGCCACGATCACCAAAATGTTCAACTATCCTCAACACCTACTAATTTTATTGCAATTTTAGAAAGTCTTTCCAACAACTAACTAAATGTAACTTTTTCTTGTTGTTTCTAGAAAGAATTTAATTTTTAGAAACAGTACAAACATACAAAGAGCAATTTATTTATACTGAACACCCATTGTTATCAGCTTATATAGCTTACCTGTAAGCCAAGGGATGTCTGTAAGCTGTGTCATAATATATAGCTGTAACGGCAGCCTCAACGAATCCTTCGAGTAGACGGAGTACCAGTATACGCAACTCAATGTTATTGCTTTTTTCTCTATTATAGCTCTTTTCCTTCATAGCAGATTTCAAATATCTACCTTGAACTCCATCTGGTGCTTGAAGGTCATTTTGGTGATGCTCCCAGTCTGTAAGTCCTATCAGTTGATCTTGGTCCCACTGGTCCTTGTTGACGCTAAAGACTTTTGAGGGCGGAGCATGTTGTACGGACGTGTCCTGCAAGTCTACATTGGAAACAGATACGGGTGTCCAATGTGTTTCTGTAGGGATGAAAAAATGGCTGACGAGCAACAAAAGAACCATCAAGACGTGAAATTGGATACATAGCTCCAGATACAGCTATAGATAACCCAACACTAGTTGAACGCTTTATAGTGGCTGTTATTTAGCTGCAGTGGCTTTCTCTGCCTTCTTGATGCGTTTTTCATCGGAGGCCAAATCGTCTGCCACATATTCCTTGACCACTCCCCAACCAAGATCAGATCTATCAGCCAGTCTAATCAGTTTCTGACGCTCCTTGATTTCTTTAATGGCGTCGTTGAGATTGAATTTGTCGACGGTGATATCGATGGTGTCAATATTTCTTGCCGCAGATTCAACGAGTGATAGAATCTTTTCGCAGAATTTGAATTGCTGCTGATTGCCTTCTCGTTTGAATGATGGCAGATCAGTGAGAGGTTGCTTTTTACAGGCGGATTCGACGCAGGAGTCGAGTGAATTTTTCAGAGATTGGATAGCCTGCAAAATGTCCTGGTCAGAAGTTGACTGATCTTCAAGTTGATGAGATGCAGGCTGCTGCTGAATTATTGGCTGTTGCTCCACATCTGACATACTTGTTGTAGTAAAACCTTTGTCCAATTTGTAGAATAAAAGCGTTAAGAATTAGTAAAATTGAAGTTCAGGGAGTAGAAAAACGGGGTTGTTGCAAGTTTAGTCGCTTGACCGAGAGTGAGCTTAAAGCTAACACAGCAAGGAAATTGATCTAAAACAGATTGATTGATGGCATTGTGTTGAATACACGATGCACATGTCGTCCTTAAACAAAAAGAAATATCACTTCTCAGTGTACATGTACATTCACAACTGTGTGTATAGATGACATGGTTATCAGCATTTTAGCAATCATAGTTAAGAAAAATTAGTGCTACAAATTTGTTTTCTGTTGTAGATCTGGGACAACCATGTCTTCGTCAATTATTATGTCTTTTTGGATAGGTCTAATGTATAGTCTTTGCAAGCATCACTATGTATCACCTTGTTGGGTTCTCTCTCTAAATCCGACACTCGTAACATCAAAACCATGACTTAATTCTGGTTGAATTATATACATCGTTTGTGTTTTGCCAAGTGACTATTGCAATTGTTTGTTTTGAATAACTGATGAGGGTGATAGATAATATGACTGATTGTATGTGATCTACATTGCACTACTTTCCCCAGCTGACTGAATCATGCATGCAGACCACTGTTGAAAACCTGTCTGAATTAGTACCAGGCAGGTCCAAACCATGGTCTTGCATAGAATTGCATGTGATCTCAATTGCACTTCTATGCCCTGCTGACATCCACACAGATGACTGTTATATGTGATGACTCACACCGAAAGAAGATGATATCAATTTTGATTTATTCATTTCATCTGTTTCAGCATTTTCTAAGCTTTAAAATGGCACCTTACTTGTTGAAATTGATCAAGGTGATCAATTTTTACAACAGAAAATCTGCTGGAAATTCTTATTATTTTCTTTATTTTGTGCTGCCTATTTCACCAGTATCTTGAAAAGTTTTCTGTCACAAAGTCCCCGTTTTCGGTGTGAGTCATCACATATGTGACCCTTCATATCAAAAGGTACCTTAAGGGTCCCAAAATCAAAATGGAAATTTTGGTCTCATCTGAAAGCTGAGATTTTAAGCTTTAAATTGACACCTTATTTTTGGTTATTGGATGTTCGGTTGCAATATTACATCCAAAGTGGCAAAAGGCATGGGGCTGATTTGGAAAACTATAGTTCTGAGAAAATTGAGTTTTAAGTTGTTGTACTAAGTAAAACTTTAATGGAGAGTGGGTTTTCATCTTGGTTGTTAACATATTTGTCTTATGTTTTTGATGTTGGAACCTCATTAATATGATAGAGTACACTTCAAAAGTAACGTTTCTGATGAAATTAGAAATTGGACATGATTTTTGACTATGCTTAGCTTCAATGGCCCGTATCTCGTTATTTACCATGCCGACCTTAAGGTACCTTTCGATATGGCGGGTCACATATTGTCTTGTTTAGTGACATATTGTTCCAAGCTCTAGCAGCACTAACTATGTGGTATTCCATTCTCCAATGGCAAGGTTTGTCTTGGGATCACCAAAAGATTTCTATCCATGGATGATCATGTGGCATTCCATGCAGTCTCCAATGGCAGGTTTGTCTTGGGACCACTAAAAGATTACTATCCATGGAGGATCATAGAGCAGAGCATTGTTTATTATATTTTTTCAATCTAAATTCCATGAAGATGATCTAATTGAATTACTGTTCAGTCCATTGTCATTAAGTCTTAATATACTAATATATTTTCCGTCAAATTTGGTCTTTGTTGCCTCTACAGAAGCCATGTCCACATTTTGCGCATGTTGGTGAGGTGTCATCTCACATGGATTATCGTAAGTGCCTTGGTTGTTTCAGATTGGTTTTCATTGTACCATGGCATGCTCTGTTCCGGCATCACCAGTACGTTGTTAAAGTGCTGACAGGCTTTTTGGTGTACATGTAGCCCTGATAACCAATGAAATGTTTACCTTTAGGCATGCTATCACTATCGTACCAATGCACGCTCTGTTCCGGCATCGCCAGTACGTTGTTAAAGTGCTGACAGACTTCTTAGTGTACATATAGCCCTGATAACCAATGAAATGTTTACCTTTATGCATTGCTATCACATTGACAACATCATTAGCTTGAGCAGCCATGATGGAAGTACAGGTTTACTATTATAGAGCTCCAATACAATTTTAAAAATTTCACTTGATATCTGTACCCTGTATAGTTGTCAACTGACAATTGAAGTAAATGTGTACAGGTTGAGGCAAAGTTCTTCCAAATTTCATACCACCTACCGTCATCCCATCAAAGGGGTGATGAAGACCATGGTCATGGTAAAGAAAGGTCAACATTTTCAATAACCCTTTCCATGATGTTACCTATTTGGTAACAATTGGAACATGAATTGTTCCACAGATCAGAGTGGGCATTGAAATCTCCCAAAAGAAGCAACGTTGTGGGGTGTTGATCAACCAAATGGTTAATCTCAGTTTGAGTTAATTTATTACTAGGAGGAACATACACTGAACAAACTGTATTTTTCAGAGGGAGAATAACCTGGATAGCAATCGCCTGAAGATTTGTATTCAGTTGTATAAGTTCGTGAGGTGTACATACAACTTTTCTGGATCTTCATGAAAGTTATAAGGGGGAGAATGCATCTCTCAAAGTATCACCAAGGTTATTGACAAGTTCAATTACCTGTTTTTGTTTCCTTGAAAATGTCATGGGCAAAAATTAGACACAATCACCAAAAGTGTTAAACTTTCCTCAACACCTACTGATTTTACTGCAATTTTATTGTTCTTCCATCAACTAAATATAAGCTTTCTTGTTGATCTTGAGCATACAGAAAGCGATATATTTATACTAAACCCCCATTGTTATCAGCGTGTATAGCTTACCTGTAAGCCAAGGGATGTCTGTAAGCTGTGTCATTATATATAGCTGTAACAACAGCTGAGGAGCAGCCTCAACGAATCCTTCGAGTAGACGGAGTAACAGTAAACGGAACTCCATGTTCTCGCTATTTTCTCTATTATAGCTCTTTCAAAGAGCGATATATTTATACTTAACACCCATTATTGTCAGCTTGTATAGCTTACCTGTAAGCCAAGGGATGTCTGTAAGCTGTGTCATAATATATAGCTGTAACAAGAGCCGAGGGGCAGCCTCAATGAATCCTTCGAGTAGACGGAGTACCAGTAAACGGAACTCTATGTTCTTGCTATTTTTTCTGTTATAGCTCTTTCTTTCATTAGCAGCTTGTGAATAATTCTAAAGATAGTGTTGTGTGCATAAGGCTGCATGTTATAATTGATATTTTAGTGAAGAGATAAGAAATTCAAAAGACGATATCCAGGCCCAAGGTGCATTTCTTGACGACTAGATATATATTTCTTATGGGAGCACTATTGAAATTCCATTGAATCCATCTGCTATTCATAATTAAGTTTAAGGACAGCTCTTTCCAAAAAACAAATTGCCAAGCAGTAGTAGTAGAAATAGGCCAAAACAAATTCAAAACTCAGAAAAACTTTGAAGGCATTAGCCATGATCACCAAAGTGTTCAACTTTCCTCAAAAGCCACTTATTTTATTGCAATTTTAGCAAGTTCTTCCAACAACTAACTAAATATAACCTTTCTTGTTGAACTTGAGCATTTATAGGAAAAACAAAATATGTCCTATGATTTTTTTATTCTCTGGAAAATGAAAAATGCTGTGATGTTTCTAGAAATAAGTTATCAACATACAAAGAGCGATATATTTATACTAAACCCCCATTGTTATCAGCTTGTATAGCTTACCTGTAAGCCAAGGGATGTCTGTAAGCTGTGTCATAATATACAGCTGTAACAACAGCTGAGGGAGTACCTCAATTAATCCTTCGAGTAGACGGAGTACCAGTTAACGGAACTCAATGTTCTTGCTTTTTTCTCTATTAAAGCTCTTTCAAAGATCGATATATTTATACTTAACACCCATTGTTGTCAGCTTGTATAGCTTACCTGTAAGCCAAGGGATGTATGTAAGCTGTGTTATAATATATAGCCGTAACAACCGCCGAGGGGCAGCCTCAACGAATCCTTCGAGTAGACGGAGCACTCATGAGGTCAGATGACAGATATTCAAATGGTGATTTGGAAATGTAGAAGACATGTTCCATGCAAAGGAATCCTGTTGATGTGTGCCTTAATTTCGGCACTCATGCATTCATTGGCATATTTGCTAATCCGATCAATCTTATCAACTAGTTCTTTTGTTCACCTCGTCTAGAATTGAATGAAGGGTTGTCTGTATGGAATTGATCAAAACAGGTTGCAAGTTTTTCAGCACACATTCAGCTATTTTCTTGTTTTTGGCACTAACCTGGTTGTTATCATTGATAGCACCAACTGCCTCACTAATAGAATCATTTACAAATTCAGATATAGCTCCTGAAATATTAGTAGAAGATGTATCCAAGGCATCCAATGTGGTTTTGCTTGTAATGGGACTGTTCAAACGTTTCACTGAAGATTGTAGTGCGTCAGCATTCGCCATGGTATTTACTCGAAGGCTGCAAAATTTCAAATTACTAAATTTATCAAGCCTGTGTTCAAGCTGTTTTATTTTTAATAAATTATGCTGACAATAGGACATTTGAAATTTCTACCTGTATTTGTCATCACAGACACCCTGTAGGATGATCGAATGCTTGTTTTTTTCTATTGAGATAATCAGTGTGGTCTTGTTCAGGTGCAAGGATATTAATATGCATCCCAACGATGACTCCTCCACACATTGGGAATCCCGACCTCCTTTGAAAACCATCCATGATGTCAAGCAGCTCTTGCCTGTTAGGACGCCTGATGTATGGGCATCTGTATATCCACAATTGCCTTGCACGTTTCTATGAAAATTTCACAAGCTGTTGATCTGTAAGTAAAAAATGAAGACAATAATAGTTTATTTATGCAATATAGGTATCTCAAACGCTTGCCTTGTGTGTTTTTGTCAACTTCAAGACTGCACAAAGGCATGTCATCCTGGGTCTAGCACCTTTCCCCAGTACAGATAAAATTCATGTTTAATCCTGATTAAAATACCATACTTTTCCATCTTTATTTATACTACATTGTATCGTAAAACTAATACAATAGCGAGACAGTTGTCCTGGGGCAGTAATAAAATTTTGATACTAAAAATTAACTCCCGGTATTATGATTTATGCTCCGCTAGTATCCCGCTAATTCAAGATCTCCACCCGTTTTGTACGACTCTGATCTCTATGATCATTAATGATATTCCATGAAGATGGATTTTTTCTAAATTGAGGCAACTTTTCTGAAAATTAGGTGAGAAATAAAGCTGTCATGCATTTCTGTATTATGATTTTTTAAATTTTTATATATTTTTATTTTATTTTTCTATAGATTCGGCTGAAAGCCAGGCTTGTGACACAATTTTCTGGTCTCTCATTTTAAACTCTGCAATACACATGTAAACATGTTTTTAAAATTTATTTTTTACCTTCCAATGTTGAACTGAATGCCCATCAATCTGTAGCTGGTATCATTGGCCAGTCTCCACAATGTAATTGCTACACGCTTTCTTGCCGGCACAGCCTCCCTCATCTATGTGTTGAGCTTATTGATGGCAGGAGTCAGAAGGTGGTCAAAGCATGCTTTGTTCATGCACAAATCTTGGACCCACTGGTCATATGATGAATGCAGAAATGTTCCATGCATCATACGATCAACACGATATATTTGCAGCCATTGCAAGTAAGCTGTATTGGCCATCATTAGTATCAAACTCTCGCCGCAACTCTACGTTCTCTTGTCTTTGTTGCCTCTACAGAAACCATGTCCACGTTTGGCGCGTGTTCGTGAAGTGTCATCTCACGTGGTTTATCGTAAGTGCCTTGTTGTTCCAGATTAGTTTTTATTATACCATGGCACGCCTCCCTCACTTTCAACATACAAAGAGCGATATATTGTTATCAGCTTGTATAGCTTACCTGTAAGCCAAGGGATGTCTGTAAGCTGTGTCATAATATATAGCTGTAACAACAGCCGAGGGAGTACCTCAATGAATCCTTCGAGTAGACGGAGTACCAGTAAACGGAACTCCATGTTCTTGCTATTTTCTCTATTATAGCTCTTTCAAATATTGATATATTTATACTAAACACCATATATTTATACTAAACACCCATTGTTGTCAGCTTGTATAGCTTACCTGTAAGCCAAGGGATGTCTGTGAGCTGGGTCATAATATATAGCTGTAACAACAGCTGAGGGACAGCCTCAACGAATCCTTCGAGTAGACGGGGTACCAGTAAACGGAACTCTATGTTCTTGCTATTTTCTCTATTAAAGCTCTTTCAAAAATCGATTTATTTATACTGAACACCAATTGTTATCAGCTTGTATACTTTACCTGTAAGCCAAGGGATGTCTGTAAGCTGTGTCATAGTATATAGCTGTATCAACAGCTGAGGGGCAGCCTCAACGAATCCTTCGAGTAGACGGAGTAACAGTAAAGGAAACTCTATGTTCTTGCTATTTTCTCTATTATAGCTCTTTCAAAAATCAATATATTTATACTAAACACTCATTGTTGTCAGCTTGTATAGCTTACCTGTAAGCCAAGGGATGTCTGTAAGCTGTGTCATAATATATAGCTGTAACAACAGCTGAGGGAGTTCCTCAACGAATTAATCCTTCGAGTAGACGGAGTACCAGTTAACGGAACTCAATGTTCTTGCTTTTTTCTCTATTAAAGCTCTTTCAAAGATCGATATATTTATACTAAACACCCATTGTTGTCAGCTTGTATAGCTTACCTGTAAGCCAAGGGATGTCTGTAAGCTGTGTCATAATATATAGCTGTAACAACAGCCGAGGGGCAGCCTCAACAAATCCTTCGAGTAGACGGAGTACCAGTAAACGGAACTCAATGTTCTTGCTATTTTCTCTATTATAGCTCTTTCAAAGAGCGATATATTTATACTAAACACCCATTGTTGTCAGCTTGTATAGCTTACCTGTAAGCCAAGGGATGTCTGTAAGCTGTGTCATAATATACAGCTGTAACAACAGCTGAGGGAGTACCTCAATTAATCCTTCGAGTAGACGGAGTACCAGTAAACGGAACTCAATGTTCTTGCTATTTTCTATATTATAGCTCTTTCAAAGATCGATATATTCATACTAAACACCCATTGTTATCAGCGTGTATAGCTTACCTGTAAGCCAAGGGATGTCTGTAAGCTGTGTCATAATATATAGCTGTAACAACAGCTGAGGGAGTCCTTTCCTGCTTACTTGCTGTCCTTGTACTTGCACATCTCGTGTTCGCATCATGCCTTTGATGCCTAGTGCCTCATAAACGTCATGGTCATCATGCGCTTGATCTTGATGAAAATACTCTCCAACACTCCATGCGAAGTAAAGCAGAATGAGTGAAATGACATAATAATTGAGCAACTCTTTAAGTGTCCAGTATTTTAAAAACTGTCATCTACATGATGACTGGGAAAGTGACATGAAAAAAACAACACTGTATCCATTTCATGTTGGGTGATGAGATGTTTTAATATTTGCTTATTCTCGACACCTACTTACAAAGTCTCTATCGTTCATGTTTGTAGGTTTTGAAAATTATACTTTATCAAGCAGGGTAATGGCCAAATTCCAAGATGCAACAGAATAACAATATAGCTACAAATATGTTTTACATGCAGAAGAAATTAAAAACAAGAAAAAGTCTTACCCACAACATTCTGGTTTCAGTATGTGCAAATGAATTTGCCCACGAGTTCCTGACGCATTTTACAAGATGTGGTGGATCTGTTAACATGAAAATATCCGATGCATACTTGTTGTCAAACATAAATAAGAATATGGATTGGTGGTACGGAAGACGGGTGCTTCCTCTTCTGACCCGTGCATATCGGCAAATTTTTTTATTAGTGGAATCACCATCGCATGTTATTGCTACGACCTTAAGTCCTGCTAAAGTCAATGCCTCAATATATTCATATACCATGTTGTATATTTCAGCCGCCGTTGTCGAACTGGTGGGAAAATGGGCTAGTGAATAAGTCAGGTTCCAAAAAAGACCACGGACCATTATTACGAAAACATGTTCATCAATGTTTTCCTCAGGTGCTGTCTTTCCTTTATGTCTGCTCTCAAAGTTTCTCAGTTGCTGTGAAAAGTTGTCAAGACTCGTGAACCCCACCAAATTTCCTGTTGATTTTTGATACACTAAGTCCCCTTTCACCTTCATTTCATCGTGAATAACACACACATATTTTTGGTAGGGTTCACGATTTTTAAAGTCCATTTCTCGTAACATCTGTTTTAGAGAATCTTTGCGGAGTCCTGACGTAGTCCCGGTCCAATGTGTATAGTTACGAAGAGTTGTATCGCATGGCAATTTGAGAACACCTGAATCTCATGATCCTATATCTAGGGACTGCAGGTCATTTTTGAGATAGCTTCATTTTTAAATCTTTTTGGAATAGTGAGATAGCTGTAAAGAAGCTGATTAAAACCAGGCATGAGAATTTTCAGATAATTATCTGATTTCAGATATTTTGTCATCCAAATTCAGATAATTTGGGGCTTGATTTAACCTTTTTAGTGTTTTTTGGGTTAAATTTTACCAAATTCAGATATTTTCATGACAAATCATTCTCATGCCTGTAAAACACTTTTTGAATGGGGTCAATAGGTGCTATCGTTCTCGAGTTATTCAATTTATAAGTTTTTCAAATCGGCCTTTTAGAAGAGCTTTTTTTCAATGTAACTAACCGTTTTTAGAAACCCATTTTAGTGTTGTTTACACCTTGTTTTTCAGGTAAACAAAGTAGTAAACAAATTAAAATCAATGTTACAACCAAAGTAAAGGCCCCAGAACCCCCAAATTTGGCCAACAAGTTACTGAGATAACATACTTGCAAAACGACAAAAAATAATTTGTCGTCAATAAAAAGCGTTTGCCATGGTAACAACGATAAACAACATATTTGTTTACTGCGGATTTTGTTACAATTAAAGAACAAAAAGTGTGTTTTTCCATGTTAGTTTTATTTATTAACATATAAATAAGCTCTCAAATGCAAAAAAAATAATATTCCTTATGTTACCAAGTGAATATCAGCTGATTTAAGTTGTTTACCTCCGTTTTTAGGACAAAAAGCTAGTAAACATAGAAATTTTAGTGTAAACAAATAAGTAAACAATTTCAAACGGCTATAACATTTAAATTTTCTATCTCATTTAATCATATTTTGCCCAGATGTTAACAAAGGAACATGTAATCTATACATCATTGAATAAACTCACTTACACCAACCTGCGTAGTTAGCAGTTGCCATAGAAATGGAGGTAAACAACTTTGTTTACTTGTTTAATACTTCTTGTATTATCACTGATTGTGAAGGAAAAAATTTGATTTTTAATGTTGATCTGAATTATTTACATACTACTGATCATAAATATACAATAAAATACTATAATACAATATTAATCCAAACTTTATAGCTGATTTAATTTGTTTACCTCTATTGCCAGTGCATTTCTGTGCATCCGAACCACTTTTCTGTGTAAATTACAGTAAACAACTAAGTAAACAATTTTCTATGGCTATAACTTCAAAAATATTCATCTCATGATGCTCATATTTTGCAAGAATGTTACCAAGTACATTTGCAAACTGTTAATGATAAACATATATATTATTTCAAATTGTATATCATAAGCAGTTGCCATGGAAACAGAGGTAAACAAATTTGTTTATTTGTTCAAAACATTTCCACGTAACACAATTTTGACAGCAAAAAAAATGGATTTTAATGGTGATTGAGCCTACTTACTTATCACTGATTCCAAATAAAGCAATAAAATGCAATTCTACACTATAAATTACAGGTTATAACTGATTTAATTTTGTTAAACTCTATTTTTGTAACACAATTTTACAAAGCATACCAATTTTGGCGTAAATTACAGCAAACAAATGAGTAAACAATTTTTCGATGGCTGCAAATGTTAAAGTATTTATCTTATGATGTCCATATTTTGCAGGAATGTTATTAAATACTTTTGCAACTTTTTCATCATCAAAGTATTTATCTTCACTCATTGTATATAGTCAGCAGTTGCCATGGAAACTGAGGTAAACAAATTTGTTTATTTGTTCCAAATTCTCCATAATAACACTATTTTTGGATAAAAATGTTGGAATTTCTGGAATATAATTGAACTAAAATTACAGACAAACAATTCTAATATTGATTTTCAGTACATGATATATTAAATTTGTTTACCTCTTTGATTTTCAGTGAAAAGTGTAGTGAATATATGAAATTAAACACTTACCACAAAGGTAAACAGGGTAAATTCATCCCAGTATTTTCTTTGGACAAATGGTAATAAAAATAATATCCGAACGGAATTTATGAATTACTGTGTCATTTTTACTGTGTTTTGTCTTCAAGGGTACAAGAACTTCACATTTACCACTGCTTGTGTTTATCATGTTTACACCAAAATAAACAATGACTTATCTTTCTAGTCATCAACCAAACGGAGGGAATATACTTTTAGGTCATTGTCATATTTAATATTGAACCAAGTTGGAAAACCTTTAACTTGGCTTATGACAGTATCAGTATACCAAACTTCTCCGTCTTCAGTGTTCCACAAGTGTCGGACATTTTTACCAACTAAGAGGGGGACGGTCAAAACATCATTATCTGGTGTTTTTTGAACAGACTGGGACTCACCTACACTGCTTGCAGCATCAATAAGTTTTAAAAGATGCGCTTTCATTTCTGTCATTGATTTGTTAACTCTTTTTTTTGTGCCACTAATAGCAGTTGTAAATGTGAAGTTCTTGTCCCCTTCCATAAACTGGTTCAAAACTTCACGACGGAACCGAATCTGTTTTTTAATTGCATCAAATTTTTGATTGTTAGTGGCCTCTGTATTTAAATATTCATCAACCTGTTCAGGAGTTTGAAAAAGGCCAACATCCATGATATCATTGGTTAAGTTCTCCTTTTTATTTAAAGCACGTTTTCGAGATTCAGCCATGGCTTTGGCTGTTGCTTGTTGTTTTTTCTGCCAATAGTCCTGGATTTTTTCTTGTCTGTCTTTTGCAACAGATTTAGCTTTGTTTCTGTGTAATTTAACCTGTCTTACCAACTCTGCCAGCTCTTCTTCTGTTTTACCATCTACAAATTCACTTGTCTTATTAAAAGTGTACAGCACCTGAGCCTCGTTAGCAGCAGCACTAGAATTTGGTCTTTTTTTAACAAGAAAATCAAAGTAGCCAAACACACGCTCAGGTAATTTATTATGGAGTGGTGCTGACATTGTAGCTTGTCTAAAATCTTTGTCTTCTGTATTGACATAAAACTTACCACCTGGGAGATAATCTACATTTACTCTTTTGAAAAGTTGTAACAATGTAAGCAATGTATGCTGCAACATTGACAGTGCAATATCATCAACTGGACCAGGGCGCAAGACAGCATCGTAAACCTCATCTCTCTCTATAAACTGATCTTCGAAGAAATTAACCCTACCATAGGCAAAGTCTGCAAGCCTATCTGTATCTGATGTAATCTTTGTTAAGAAATCTACAAGACCAGTGTATACTTCACATAAGTCTAAAATATGTCCATTTTTTTCAGTAATACGCCATAATGGGGAACTTATAGCCTTGTTGATTATACCTAGTACTTTACAGCCTGCAACATACAATGGTTCATTTATATCGGCTAGTAATGCTTTTAAAAGCCCATTAGTAGTTCCATGTACATTACTCAAAAACTCTTTCATATGGTTCAAGATATAATATGCCCTACCCCCAAACATAAATACTACATTGAATCGATTTCCCCTGAAAGGCAAAAAATAAGTCTTGTTTATATTCTGAGTCTTTTTATATACTTTCCAATGTCGATGACAGCCATTCTTTTCATCCCCTCCACGCGATAAAGCCTTACAAGCATTCTGTACAAGACGGATGGAACCACTTGCTGTATTGAAGACGGTGATGCCAGATACAGCAGCAGCGCCAACATTTTTCCCGTCCAAATAGTCCTGTTCAAAAGTTTTAAACGAAGCTGCAACAGCATCAGCCATCGATGTCAGCAAATGTAATCCACAAAAGAAGTTGTGCATTTCTGCCAATTTACCTTGGGCAGCTTCACTAAAGTGTTCCCAATTTTTGTAGTATTGTGGCAAGCATTCTTCTCTGCATGATTTTAACATTTCATTAAATATAATGTCTCGGTGGCAGCCCTGTCCGACATTGTGTTGCGAATTTCGCACAGAATCCTGTGACCAACATTGTCACCCGCGTTTGCATTTTTACAAATATCAGTTATATTTGAAAGTGTCTCCTTCAGAGTGTCCAGTGTATGTTGGGCTGATTTGGATGCCATTTGACGCAAACCTAATAAATATGCCTCACCATCTTGGTCGGTAATGGCATAGGTCATAAAAATTTCAGCGTTCTTTGGCGTTTCATCTGTTTGAATCGTTGTATCTTTATTGGAAGCTTTGGCAGCGATAGATGCAACCTGGATCTGTGAAACCAAAAGGCGGTCTTTGTTCATCGTTCTAACAGATGACTCACTTGGAAGTTTATCGCAAGTAATATTGCACATTTTCAAAACGATGTTGATAACTTCACTGACGTTCGCAAAGGAGACGTGCTTTGAAAGGAGCTCCCAAACGCATTTGTGTACAATAGGCAGAAAGCATCGCTTTTCATAGTCATATAAATTGACAGTCTTATTCCTGGCTTCAAGGAGTTCCCTGTCAGCCTGTCTACTTCCTCCATAAGGTCATTCACCTTTTCGTTTAAATTAATAACCTTATCACGAAGGTTTGAATTTTCCTCTTCAAGTTCTTTCTGATAGCTTTTATGCCAATCAGAGTCCATTTCTTGATCTCTCTTTGACGTTTTCGCCGCTGACTCAAATTCCGAAACAAGTGTGCGTTTTGTCTTCTTTGCGCCTTCTAATTTCTTTTCTAACTTGTCATGTCTTTTTGCTAAATCTGCTACACGTTCGCGTTCCAAATAGATCTTATACCAATGGTCTCTTTCTCTCCGCTCGGCATTAAATTGCGTACCTGGAGATGGTCGCATTTTTAGTTGTTCAATTTCATGCTGTTGGGCATCATTCTCCTTCTTTAATTTTTCAATTTCCATCTTTTGTTGTTCATTTATCTTTGTAAGTTTTTGAGTCTCTGCTTTCGCGACCGAAATGTCAAATAAAGAAGGATCAGGATCCGGTACATGTACTGGTGATTTTTCTTTGGGCGGTTTCAGTTTTGGTAACGTGTAATCCATTTCCTTCCATTCATTCATGTCTTTTTCAAAATCTACTTTCTGGGAGTTCTTATTTTTAGCAGCGTAAGTCTCTTTTATTTTAGTCCAATTATCACATAGAAGTCTTTGCCATTGTTTGTCATCACCAACTCATGTGTCGGATATAAAATCTTCATCCATTCAAGAACATCTCGCCATGTACTGGAAGTCTTTTTCCCTGGTAGTTTCTCGTCATTTTTTGCAAACAGCTGCAAAATATGGTTTTTTTTTCACTGTATGTCCGAGGTCAGCAGCAGTCGTAGTACAAGTTCCGTTCTTGAAAGCAGTCAGAAGATCTTCTGATAGAAGAGGCGTCGTTGGTCCAGGGTTGGTTTCGACATCGCCATAAACAGTGATGTCATAATAATATGGCAAGAGAAATGCACCAGCACACACAGATAGCAGTACAATAATGTAAGTCAAACTGCCAATTCCAATGAAATTATTGGTGGATGCAGACGATGACGAAACTTGAACGACGACTTTGCCTTCAGATGGAGGACGTTACCGAAAGCTCACGATACGTTGACGCCAAACTTTGAGAGAGACGCCCATGATGGGACCTGAAAAATACAATGAGAAAGAATAATAAATAAAGATTCAAGCATGCAAGTTGATTTACAAACAGTACGGCTTCAAACAGTTGAAAATTTGAGCATAGGTTCCCCCCTCTCGGCGCAGGCCAGGAAATTTTAATGCATGACAACTATATCAGACTAGGATAAAAATATCCAAAATCATAATATATTGCCATGATTAAATTGGATTTTGACTTATATATAGTTTAATAAGTATATTATAACAATTAAGCTTACAAATAAATACAATTTGAAGTACAGTTTTAATTCATAAGTCACTACAAATTATTTTTAGCATGTCATTTTTCATCATTTTCAGGCAAAATTTTGGCAAAAAACGATCATCGCATTTTAGCGCTGCAGAATTCTGCACCGCTGACATCGTTTCTAACCTATTTCGATACTGATCTTTCCATTTCTGACATCGTATTCACCCTCCTACCCCCCGTATACCCGAAATTTTATTTCAAAGTACTCACCTCTAAAACTGGCAAAAATGCAATGATTTCAAAAATTGTTTTTGTCACTGTAAAGTACGTACGATCTTTAAAGAGTCTGGTTGATAGGTGATGCTATCCCAGGATGCAACAGAAAACACTCGGTCAATTTCGGTACCCCCGAAAACGGTCGATCTCGTTGGGAAACCCGGAAGAAAATTACGATTGTGCGCATGCGCAGATGACCTATATTGCAGTCCCTACTATATCCCTTTGGTGAACTAAGTCGTAAATTTAGGCACAAGTTTATCAAAATGCAGAGCCTGGCGGCGTATATATAATTGTACTTTCTGTGTCTTGTGTCGTCTGAAAGATGAGCACATAGGGATTACTTTGGTCCTTGGGTAGGGGCGCACATATGGTCCCAACTGAAATGGGGTCAAAGGTCAACAAGGGGTCACCAGAGGTCAATGACTGCAGGTGGTTGAAATGATAAGATTGATCACAAAATTCATATACTTTGTCAGATTTTCATAGAACTTCTTCTTCTTCCATATAAAGTGCAGCCCCCATTAGTTTGGGGGATAAATGCACTTGGACACAATTTTGATGAAAGTTGGTAAAGGGGAGGGTCTACACCATGTGGGGTCTTCGCTGACAAATGCTAATTTGCATGAATTTTGGTAGGTGCCAGCGATGTCCTTTTGGGTTCTTCTTGGCAGACTCAATTTGTTTTTGCCAAAAGAGGTAGCCCTATGAGTTCTCCCTATTCTTATATGTTTGTGCTACCTTCTCTTTCTCGTCATCAGCAATTGATGTCATTGCATTTGATAATAATAATAATAATATTTATTCAAATCACTTGCCATTTACAAACATGTGAAAAATGTACATTGTCACACACAAAAATTACAAAAATAATTTTACAGAAATATATTTGTAGTACAAGCAAGTAATATGTTTTCATAAACACCCGATGGCCTCTGAGAAGTGTCCACTGGGATCTGGGTGTCCTCATCGACATACATTCTGTCTTGGCTCACTTCAATAAAATTCTCTGACTTCTGTTTGTGTGGCCATTTCCACTGAGTAGGTGTAAGCCTGTTGGCTACCACAAACCCGAAAACGGATGGTGTTAGCATTCCTGCAAAATACACAAACAAAACAGCCTAAATAACGTGACCATAACCGTAGCTGTTATAAAAAATTGATGTCATTGCATTTGATAATGATGTTGGTAGCTGCCTACCACCCTTTTCAACAAGTTTTTCTATTTGTACCTGGGCTATGCTCAATTGAC
>JXSR01S043569.1:0-14233 GCA_000969725.1 Ophiothrix spiculata | reverse complement strand
GTCCAATCTTGTCAAGCCATTGCTAAAAAATTATCATATTATAAATAATATATATTTGAAGAGTTGTCTTGCAAAACGGCTGACGATTTTTGCCTTTTGCACTTTTTGAGAAAAGGGCAAACATCTATATGTGTCGCAAAATTCCTGATAATGATTTTAGTAATTCTGTACAAATATGTCTTAAAAATAAGGTGTAATTTTTAATAATTTACCAACAAGTTTCTTATTAATTGAATATTGATTTTTTTTTGTCTGAAATGGAGGTAAGCCGTATTGCAGGAAAACTCATTAAATTTCAACGTATCTTCCAACTGTTTGTATTTTTTTTTGATTCTATATAAGGCTATGATGTAGATTATAAATTCTAAATTTCAACATCAGGCCATTTGTATTATTAAAGTTACCATATATGGCCATTTTGCCCTTTTATGCCCAAATATCACGAATATGGTAATACAATGTCCATATTGGGCCACAAACTTACATTTTAGGGATTTTAACCCACTGAGCGATATTTTTCAAGGACGATGCACAAGTTGAAGGTCTGTAAGAATCTATCAACAACTAATTTTTGAAATGGATTTGCAATTATTCAGCTCTTCATTTGTTTTGTTTTTTTACAAAGAGTAAGGATTTTGAATCATTACTAAACAACTGAAAACAACCAATTAGGATACTAACTTCAATCCACACTTCACATTTGATTTTTCATGTGTTTTCGTTTGTGATTTTGTTTCAAAAAGTAAGGAAAATATATCTATTAAGCTTTATTGCTAATCCCACCTTCCAGTAAGGCTATCAGATCCTCCACTGCTTTCTTAGACATCTCAAATTCTTCTTTTATATCTATTGCTGCATTCTTCGTTGCGTTTCCTTTCATCCAGCCGTCAATTGTAGCCCAGACACCGACTGCAGATCCAACAAATCCAAGAGCTTTTGAGCCAGCACCAGCCGCTGCTCTTAAAACTGATACACCTCCAACTGATGCAAGATGACCAGCTCGCCAAATATGGAAGAGTTCCGTCAGCCTTGTCGTGCTAGCCACTTGCAATATCGCTCGTGCACCGGCAACCGTCTTTGCAACTCCTAGAAAACCAAAACAGATTTCGCTAGCATTGACAAGTGGCATTTCTCCTACATCAGCAACTTTTTTCATCAGATTCTTTAAATCGTCCATCATTATTTCTGCTTTCTCATAGAGGGGTTTGATGCTATCTGTAATTTCCTCTATCTGCGTACCTTTGACCTTGTTGGCAATGGTGTCACCCGAAAATGTTGCAGCAGCCCCCACTCCAGAAACTATCAGCCCTGCTACACCAAAGGCCGCAAAAGGCGTAAACAAAGCTACGGTTGATGCTACAGAAACCGCCGTGGCTGCAGTGTTAGTTGCATTGATCGCCGTCTCTTGCATCTGAAATAAATATGTTCAAAACGCATTAAATTTTAGATCCAGTTTAAAAACGCATTAAATTCACGATCAGGTTGTTTATTTTTAAATGTCTAAACGGACTTGGTACAGACTACTTAGCAGATTATACATACATACATACATACATACATATTGGCATTTGTACCGCGCCATTTCATAACAATCGCGGCGCCAAGGTGGACAAACAACGATTGAAAAGGAAACATAATTCCAGCAAACTGAAACAAGCAGCTGGAACTACTTGAGGAAAAGATATGTTTTAAGTTCTTTTTTGAAACTTTGCAGTGTTGACGCTGAACGAAGTTCATATGGCAGTGATTTCCAGAGTGTAGGCACAGACAGAAAGTGAAAAACTCTTGTTGAAAGCAGATCGGAGTCCTTTGTAATTGTATTATGGCACTTGTAGACGTGTATTGTCTGATGCTGAGCGCAATCCTAAACGGCTTTGTTTGTAGAGCGGCAGAGATGAAATGAAATATTTTGGTGCAAGTCCATTAAGACACTTGTAGACGTACAGACATTGTTTGTATAAGATTCGTTGTTTTACGGGGAGCCAATGTAATTGTTGCAGAAACTGGCTGGCATTATCTGTTCTTGAAGCACAAATTATCAATTTGGCACCCAGTTCTGCAAGTGTTGTAATTTATGGATGTACTTTGAGTTGGTTCCAGCAAGTAAAACATTACCATAATCTAAACGTGATAAGACAAGAGATCGTACGATTTGGTTGCATGTATTTTGATTAAGAAAGCGACGAATCCAGGTGATATGTAACATTCTTTGAGAGAGATATGACTTGTGGTAACATACTCATTACATCATCAAAAATAATGCCCAAGTTATCACCGATACAAAGACATACGTCAGGCATCCAGCGCTTGTTATATGGTGATACTATTACCATAAATTCAGTCTTGTCATTATTTAATTTCAAGAATTACATGTCATCCATGTCTTGATCTCATGTACACAAGATGTAATTGATAATAAAACAGCTTCAATTGATGATGGATATATCAGCTTGTCCAGGACTAAGATCAGCCTGTGATACACCACTCTTAACTGTGCCAAAGGTTAGCTCTAAATCACTTAAAGGTTTCCTCAGGCTGCCTTTTTTTAGTTCTATATTAACTTCAAATAAACAAGTCAATTTGCTAATTTAGTTTCAAATTGGATTTAAGCATATGGGTGAAAAAGATTGACAACTTTGTATGCATTTTAGCATTAACGATGGTAAATAGAAATTCGTTGTTACTACAAATACAAACGTTTAACCTTACAAGAAAATCGTATTAAAATACGTAAAACGTTAACTTCCAAACAACGTAGGCCTACCATTTATTCCTGGAGATATACATACCTGCATACTTTCGATCAATTCCTGGATCTCCCGACATATTCGAGGTATAGCTTCATTAATCTGATTCAATGTTGATATCAGTTCCTTTCCTTGGCTGCCGTTACAATAGTTTAGAAAGTCTTCGAGGGCTTTAACAGCTTCTGGATTTTGTACAAGCTCTTTGACAGAATAATCCATTTCTACAAAAAAAAAAATATTGTAGATATTAGAAATTATACTTTGACTGAGATCGCCCTGTTTGAGCTGTGAATTGCCTTTTTTAGGATATGCATTATGTTTATTTTATTTGATATACACATTCGCATGATTTGATTACAAATGGAGTATTCCATCGAGGCAAAAATTGAAACTTTTATGGAAACAAAAGAAAAATACGGCATTCCAGTGTTTATGTTTTAGGTTTTAATTCACGATCTCAACGCTGTCTGGATGGCTAAGCGGTATTACCCTCAATACTTATCTTTTCACAATAAAAGTATTTAGGATCCATATTTACCTAAGCAGATGGGTGTCATTTACCCTTAAGCCTTGACTCGTATTTTAACATGTTTAACTCACCAAAAAGGTGGAACAAAATATTGAATACTTCGTATTATTCCATTTTGTATTTTAACGACGGATAACGCCTGTGTTATTTTTGTCAGTATTCTTTTTGTGCGGATTTGCAAGACTTTGAACTTCGAACACAGCTAATCAATGTACTTTGATCTAAATCAGTCTTCTATCTGACATAGATATTTCTATCTGACACATTTGACACATTTTTTTTTATTTGATCATGAGGATATGAAACAGTGGCGGATTTAACAGTCAGCAATGTCAGCAATTGCGCGCTTACCGCACAACAACAAAAAAATCCATATTTTATTCCGACCATTTTTGTTTTAAAAGGGCCCGTCTTAAGTTGCTGACAGTGCCTTTTTCCTTAAATCCGCCGCTATTTTGTGGTGTGTCGCCAAAATGAGATTATTATACATTTTAACACTAAAAGTTCTGAGTTAATCATAGAATTATGTTTGTATATATGATGATGTTTGAAAGAACCTTTACCATAGTAGCTGTTTAAAATTTATACAGCTTGTCCCAATATTAATGCAACGAGCAAATAAAAAATATCAAAAAATAGTTTCCAAAAGATTAAATCATAGTAATAAATGTTTTTCAAAAATAAAGAAACTACTCTACAACATGCATTTTGTCCCGTTTCATTTTACCACTTCAGTATAAAGATATGAAGAATTTAAGAAAGCCCTTTAAATCAACTTTGGTCCGATTTGTAAGTTTAGACTTCCAGCTAAAGAATTGCAACCTTAATATGAAGAGACTTCTGCAAGCAACTGGAGCACAATCAATCCAAACCAATCTTACATGACCTGAACCTAACATTAAGTGGTATTTTAAGTTCATTTTTACCTTAAATAGGTCAAAATTTTCAATTAAAGTTCGGAACTTCCTGATACTCTCAAATTCAATGACTCTTGTTACTTCTGGTGCGACAATCAGGTAGTCAAGGATACAATTTCCACCAAAGAGTCGGAAAAAAAAAAGGATTCTATTGAGAGGTGTCAACCAATAATAAGTCTTTAACCGAAATCACGGCAGAAAACTAAAGACAAAGGAGTTTTGGAATTGTTGATTCATCTGGCCCGTCAAGGGGACGCAACAGGTTGACAAGTCCAGACGCAACAACCTGCTTAATATCAGCAGATCATCATTAAATTGAGTCCTTATGTCATGTAATGGGTTCAAGGAATGCTTCTCCTAATCATGTGATGTTTTTAGCAATTTCCATTCAACGTGTGCCCTATGACGTCACCAGAGGTGAAACTTTACAGATTAACAAATCGGACCATAAAACATTTTTCGGGTCTTAACAAAATGTGCAATAACTTTTGATTCAGAGATTCAAATTAAACAAAGCAAAATTCCTGTAAAAGCCAATGGTCTATTCTATAGTATTATTGTAACTTTTGATCACCGTTGGGCTCTGTTCTCTCAAAATAAAATGTCAAAGTTCTTTGCGTTTTTTTGTGGGACACCCTGTATTAATTGCATTATTCGGTCATGAAATTATTAATTGAGCAAAACTCATTTATTAACCCATGAGTTAGCCATATACGTCTATTGTCTTTGGTCATTGGTTATGATTTCGGGGTCAAAAGGTCACGCAGGGGTTACAGGGGTCAAATATGTGATTTTAAACGTTTCAACTCCAACAGAAAATGAGCAATTGCGATTGGGCTTTGGCACAGGTATTGTCATTGGTCAGCGAACAAAAGTCTATTTGATATTTTTGTCAAAAAAAAATCAGAGGTCATAAAGGTTCACTTCCGGGTCAAATTTGAAAATATTTGGAAAAATCAATATCTTTCTTGTGCAAGGTGGTATAATTATTCTCCTAGCACAGATAGATTGGAAAAAAATATATAGAACAAATCTTGGTCACCTCTGACCCCCAAGGTCAAAGTTTATAGGTCAAAGGTCAAATGTTCAAAATGCTCCGATTGGCTTGAAAATTGGTATTCAGGTACTTTACAACATTTTGAACAACATAAACACGTTTTTAATATCAGCCGAGGTCATTAACACAGTAAGGGGTTTGAAAGGGGTCAAAGATCAAATTATCAAAATGCTCCGATTCACCTGGAATTCGATATGGATGTACTTTAGGACATCCTGAGCAACATTAACATATTTTAGAAATCATCCGAGGTCATTAGAGGGGTCTTAAGGAGCAGGGGTCACAGGTCAAATTACCAAAATGCTCCGATTGACGTGAAATTTGATATGGATGTACTTTAGGACATTCTGAGAAACATAAGCACATTCTAAAAATCATCCGAGGTCATTAAAGGGGTCTTAAGGGGTCAAAAGGTGTTATAGGTTAACTTTCCAAAGTGCTTCGATTGACCTGAAATTTGATATGGATGTACTTTAGGACATCTTAAGCAAAATATTTTAAAATCGTTAAAGGGATCATTAAGGGGGTCTTATAGGGTCAAAGGCGGTCAAAGATCAAATTATCAAAAATACTTCGATTGGCTTGAAATGGGCATAGAGGTACTTTAGAGTATCCTAAACTATACAATATTTGTAAACATATCCGCGGTCGTCAAATGGGGATCAAATGTCATTTTCTTATAAATCATTAAAAAATGCATATATGCCAAGTGTAAAGTGGTAGAATTATTATATTTACAGAGTTAGATTGCTAAGGTGCAGTATTGTACAGAAACAAGAATTCAACATTCTACGATTTTGTAGTATAAATTAATCTTGACATTGTTGCTTTCACAGAAACTTGGCTCTATCCTAAAGCGACTGAATTTGTGATATGCTTTGGGTATGTCTTTTATCAACGCTCTGGTCAAGAGTTACTTACACTATCATTATAGTTTCAAAATTAGTTATGATCAAGTCTATTTGCAAAGCACGTGCTCTAAATCAGGTGGTAAATAAACCACCGCGTGAAAATGCTATGTTAGACTTGATCATAACTAATTTTAAAACTATAATGATAGTGTAAGTAACTCACCCGATTTGGGTGTAACTATCTTAGGTGACTTTAACAGAACAGAAATTGAAATTTCTGTTCTGTTAAAGTCACCTATGATAGTTACAGACAAATCAGGGTGTTTGATTTTCAGTTCATCAAAAGTAGAAATAATGTGGTCCACCAAAACAGATTAATGAGGTGATTTAGGAGGGATGTACACAGCACACACCACCATTCCAGACACACTGCGGGGTAATTGATGAGGGCGCACCCACAGCCAAAGGCATTCAAGTTCGTCCGGGACTTTGATGTTTTTCAGTTTCATAACGGGGGTTTGCTGCTTATCGTACACTGATACGCGTCCACCACGTTTAATTTCACGAATTCTTGTGAAGATGTTATAGCCATCAATTGAAAGAATATCACAGGGATTTTATCAGACTGCCAAGTCTCTGTTAAGACAGCAATGTCAATTTGATTATCTGATTGATGAAACAGGACATCAAGTTCATCAAGTTTGTTAATAGCAGATCGGGTATTGGTAAGAAAGAAACCAGGTACTGCAGGGGAGGGGTCTTTCGTTCTTGAGTGTGAAGAACGTTGGGGAGAGTCTTGGGGTATGGGTGTCAACACAACAGGGGTATGACGAACATCTTCCATCGTAGAAGGGCGGTTACCGTTGATAACTCTTATTTGCCGTTGTTTGTTGCGGCCTCCACGACAGCCTCGTGTTGTATTCTTTGTAAATGAATTAATTTTGTCCAATTTATATCTTAGTTCAAGTTTGATGGGGAATTTTGTTTATTCAGGCTTTTCAGGAAATGTGCACTGTAGGTTAACTTCATACAGACACTGACAATACGCAAATCGTTTAACACAGGGATGACTTTCGGCCTTCCTCGTCGACTGTAGAGATCTTTCACTATGACGAAGTAATGTCAAGCTCCTTCATCAGATTTCTTAATTGCTTACACATGGCAAAGTGGTGAGGACCTCGCGTGTCACAATGCATTGATGCTGTCTACTGAGACACGAGGGTATGGGGCTTGAGATGTGGTCCCCAATATTTGTATATTAATATGTGACCTTCCAGCCGTATGAGCAGTAAATGCCAGAAACTTCATTTTGCGCTACAGGTGAAAATACATCAAGGTCATAATTTGCCGAAATTGATTTTTTGACAGATTCACAATCCTAGTGCTTACTACAAAATACCAGCAAAGTTTCATGATATGATAGGAAAGGTGAAATAAATTGGCATATTCTTAAGACGATCAACAGAAAATATACAGCTTACTAATCTTTGAACGCATTTATCTCAATTATACGTTTTACTCCCTGACAACCTTTAACCCTTGTCTTACCAAGGGGGACCACCCCCCTAACGGATGATTCCCTGTCGCATAAAAACGCAAACGAATATGACCTATATGAAAAAAAAAATCTAGGTACCACCTTCATGGGGGTCAGGGTACCTCGTCAAAGTCGGAAGGTAGGGGTGTGGTTGCCACCTGAGCAGATTTCAAGTCGCCATTTTGAAAAATATCTGCATGGTATTCACATAAAACTTACAGAACATATTAGAAACACCATTTCCCTTCTTTATAAGCAAAAAACCCGACAAAATTCCGATATTTAGATTTGGTGGCCATTTTTGCCCAAAATAGTGATTTTTCCGACTCGGAAGTACTTATGACGTCATAATTATGTAACGCCTTGGTCGATTTTCATAATGGATAGAGGAGACCCTACCCTATACTATGGTATAAAGCAAAGCAACTTTTAGCACTTCAATTTCAATTACATAGGGGGGTGGTGGTAACCCCCCCCCCCCCCTCCACACCGTTACAAAATCAAACGTTACAAAATATACGTTGGTAAGACAAGGGTTAACGGACCATAACTTGACCTCTGGAAATTGTGTGAAGTTCATTAAGGTGTCATTTCAATCCTTAAAGCATGATCTTTGCAAATTAGTAAAAAGTGAAAATGGCGAGAGCTGGCATTTACTGCTGTTTTGAGCTGGCCGGTAACATATTGCTTGAGATGGGAAGAATATAAAGAATGGTTTTTAAAAGTTATGTGTTCAATCTCATGTTATCAGCACTCCATTTTTGTTAAACAGATGACATCACTAAAATCACTCCAACAGAATAGTTAGGATTTTAATATTACTTTGGATTAGCATAATATATAATATGTGTACCGCCGCGGCAAAAGGGTCCAGTTGTCGGCTCGAACATGTTGCTCCTTGTAGCATATCTATGGTATGGTATTTGTATACATCAGATATGCTACAATGAGCAACATGTAGGAGTCGACAACTGGACCCTTTTGCCGCGGCGGTACACAAATAGAGTTTTAGAAAATTACCTGCCTAATCTCATGTTATGTGTTTTCGGTGTTAAAGGGTTTTATAGATGTCATATACCGCTAATGACCCTTTCAGGTTCACCACAACCCTATTTCTGTAAATTGATGGGCATTGAAGGATCATTTTATGATATTTTCAAGCATACCTTGGCCATGTTGGCGCAATCAAGCGTTGCCAAGAAATTACAACATTTATCACTCTATTACCGATTATAATTTCATATGACCACTCAACTCAAGCAATTTTGACCCAGTAGTTTTCAAATCAAATTTGACCTCAAAATGACATTTTGACCCATTTGTGCTGTTGCCCCTACCAGTACATGATAAAAACGACCAAAAAATGAGATCCATTTCACACTCAACTACTATAGTATAGACTAACAATCATATCTGCCCATAAACAACATAAGTTTCTAGATATTTTAAGTAGAACTTTATTAAAAAAGTAGTTTAAATATTTTATTCCAATGTTTAGGGTAACATCATATAATATTTTAGTTCCTCCTGTATCAAACTTCTTACGGTATGGATCTAATGATTGTTTGGTTAAAAATGTCTTTTCTGCTACCATTTCCGTACAACCTCTTGATGGCCTTACACTAATTACTTGGTTTTGCCTTACGTCCCCATACAATGGCTACACGCTTTATTCCTCTTACTGCCTCTGACCATATTTGTCTAGAAAGGGATTAATATCAAGGTCACATACCACGGGCGTTTATATTAAATATCAGCGTTAAAAGATAGTACTCTCTTGACTCTCAGATTTCCTTTTTGATCAACCTTCCTTTGCTTCGGCAGAGCTGGATTGGACGGATCAAGGGGTCCCATATTGGCAGAATATTGCATGAATCTTAGCTTAGAGAAATACTTTGAAGATAATAAAACCATAGATTAATGAGAATACAGATAGGAAATGGGGTTATTTGCACTCTAAAATTCGTGTAAGTTCTATAAAGGATCGCGGGGACCAACGCTGTGTGAGTGTGTAATGACACTGCTCTGCATTCTAGTCGCGCCTCAATTTACTTAAAGTATTATGTTGAGTATTATGAAAAACTTTTAGTTGCTCTTTGATGTAAGACGTTCATATCCTGACAAATAATATTAATTGAAAAGCAGTATTTTACATCTTATTATAACCAAATTTTGCTATGAAAGCAAATTACGATAACTATTTCTAAGTGTGACATCTTGTACATGCATTGCACATATTACTTTTTAATGATGCTACAAAACATCTGTTACCTGGAGGCGTGTGGCATCTCGATCCTTCGTACCAGACAATACAAACATTTTGATTGCTTTCCTTTCCACAGGCAAACTAAGCGTATTGAAGATGAAGATTCCAGTTGTTGAAGCATGTAAGTAAGACAAGTATAATTTGCCAGATGCTTTTTTTCTTTAATGTAAAGCATATCAAGAGAAAATATTATTTATATTATTACTCTTAAGCAGTATGGCATACAATATGTTTGAGAAACAACAAAAAAACACTTAAACCAAGACTTTAGGTGCACTTATCTGACATTAAGTATTCCTAAAATAGCCCTAATTTTGGCAAAACTTAGCAAAGAGTCTAATTTCAACTGAACAAGGTAGATATATGTGTAAATATCTACAGAAAAGGTAAACAAAAGGGTAGGGGCTGGGGAAGCTTATTTTTCGGGGGTCATTAAACATAGGGGGTCATTTGCCCTACGTTACGCATTAAGTATGTCGTATTTGACATCACATTAAGAAAAATGTAATTTAAATTATTCCTTGACGAGCAAAAAACAAATGTTGAGTCCAAATGGACCGCCTCCAACTCCATATATTTCTGGAAATATATGGTCTTTTTTCTAGAGAGAGATTGCCTTTCAATAAGTCTGTATTAATGTTTAAATGTGTTTTAATATTTCGCCATATTTCACCAGTTGTTGATTGTTTTAGACTACTTTTGGAGTAGATATTATCTGTCATGTTTGTGTTACATATGAGTGCCTTATCTATTGAAATCCTTTATCCAATAATTGTTCTTTTATTTTCCATACTTGATAAATGAGCGTATTGCTTATGTCGATAATCCAGGACCTGGGGACCTTTGCTTTCGTAAGTTAGCTGGTTGGTCAGGCTGGAAAGAACGGTACATTTTATATTGGCCTTTATTTCAATACCTTTCTTCTATAATTTTTTAACTAAGAAACGTTTAAAAGGATAATGGAAAAGTGTCAATAGCTGTAGTCTCATTTTAAAACTTGGACGTTACAAACAACAAGGGATATAAACATGAAACACTAACCCCTAAGTCAGTAGGTGAAAGGTCACAAACTTGCTTTATTTTTTCGGTGCTAATCACTAACATTTTGTAATCTCTTTGCCTTAAAAGATATCACGTAGACTGTTAAAAATCCGAAACAAGGCACAGACGCGAAAGATTGAGCATTACATATATTGCTAATGTGTGATACGAAAACAATGTATGTATGCATTAGTAGTATAATTCACGCTATTCGTGGTCAGTTTGCAATTCTGCGAAAATAAATATACTGCAACTATATGGTATTTATATTCCGCCGCATATAAAAAAACGAGTGCGAACATTAAGACTGCGCGAAATGATTCAAAATTAGCCGTGCCCGAACATTACTGAGCGAAAATATGTTTGTATAAGTCGATTGCCATTTGAAACGAGCATGTGCTATTAGCGAAAAAAAGGAGGAATGACGGAGGGTAAGTAATATGTATGTAACGTTTTAAGTGGCAATTGTTTACCATTTTAGTAGAGGTTAAGTTTACACAGAAGACGCGAGTTCCCTTTTTACCCCGATATGAGTAATTGTTTTTTTACTGTGTACTTCGACTGCTATCTTTAACCACTCCGTCAGTTCTCCATTGACTCCTTTTAAGAGTAAGTGAACCAACAGAACTGAAATGCCTTCCGAAGGTCCTCCTGCCAGACCGAATGTTTTTGGAAATCAATATAGCAGCAGTACAGATGCAAGTATGTTTCTGTAATATATCTTAGTGTGAATATTTGATCTGTTGTAGCTCTGCCTGATTTAAATTTCTGGGGATTATTTTTTTGGAGTATAATAGCCATTATTTCCCCTGCATGTGAAACCACTATGCTTGCAGTGTGAGGAAATGGCCAACTTGCGAGGATCTGGGTAAACGTCCTAGAATTATATTAAACTAGTATTATACTCTTAATAAAATTAAACCACTGATGCAGAGGTAAATAAACTAAGTTAAATACTGCATATGTAAACCGTAAAATGTAAACCACCATAATGGTAAAGTAATACTGAGTAAAAAGCATGTGGTCGATGCTTTTGTTTTTTGGTCGATTTTATATCGACAATTTCATTTGTAACATTATTAAATAAAATAGAGCACAACAGCATTAAGTTTCATCAGTAGACTATATAAGCTAAGCATAAAATCCTCAGCGTTATTTATTACATGAAATCCAGGCAAAAAGCAGCCCATTATTCACTACATTACATTCATTTTACTCAAGATATCTTATTAGGGCATCGTCACATTTCTCGAAGGACATCTATATTTGGGATATATGGGTTAATCGAAAGGTTTTATTTTATGTTCTAGATCGTGTTTCAAAGTGAGAATATCGAGGTATAATAAACCCTTTGAGTGACTGATATATCTTGATTATTTTCCTATTATTTAAATGTGGTTGGATTTTTATAAGTTGGACACGTTTTCATATCAAATAGTTAGAATTATTTGTCACATGTTCAATCAATTAATCAATCAATCAATCAATCAATCAATCAATCATTTTAATTTATAGGGCGCCTAAATCAAAACATTGTTCAAAGGCGCCCTAGGCACAAGGACATGTTGCTGAATAGAAGAAATCAATTCCCAACATAGATGCTCTATGGGTTAACTAATAGTGTTAATAAGATATGACTCAGATCTAAAATTCATCTGTGTGTGCCAAAGTTAGGAATGAACATCATTACAACAAATCAGTGCATAAAAAAGGAATGACCGAATTTCCTGCGGGTTATTCTAGAGTTGTTTCGTTTTAAATCATTTGAACAATATTTGAACAGAAACTTAGATTTCATTAGCGTTCACAAAATGCCCCTATACCAGGTGTGTTTGTTAATGCGCTCGTTTTCCTTGTTTCCAAAATATCATATGAAAGAATTAACGAAGTAACATAGTGTGCTTATATTATATTGATACGATCATCGTGTCAATATCCTCGACCTTCATATATTTGTGCTTTTTAGTTGTGAATATCAGGTGCAAGAGTTTCTGGCTAGAATTATATTTTCCTTCCTTTTGATAACACAAACGGAGGCGACATAGTCAACATACGATAATAAACAATTATTGATGAGAAGGCTAGACAAAAAGAGTAGGCCTATATTGTTAACGTAGATTTTTCAAATAACTCGAATGTAACAAGCAGTATTGATTTCTTATCAAATAAAAGCAAAAATGAAATGAACAGATGTAGTTATATATTTATCGTCTTCAGACGATTTTCCTTGCGCATTGATTTCAATTCATTCTGTCCATGTCGTCTGCAGAAAGCAACTTTTTCAAGTTTATTCACTTCCGGCATTCGGTTCACAATGATTTTACATTCTCTGTCAATAACATGCTTGAAATCGATAGCAAGTATGAACTATAGGGGAGGTTTTCCAGACTGCGTGTCCGAGTTAATGTATTTTCTACATTTCTAATACTTCGCTCAATGTTGTATTTTGTATCATTTGATATTGAACTATTCGACTAAAAATATTTCCAAGCAAATGTCACTTTTTACTTCGGCTTTATTGTTGTCGTGTTTCGTAATCCCTATCTAAAAAAATATATTTAGAATACAAATTTGAAGTATTATACATATACACCAAAAGATAAATAATGGGAAATGTAAAATACAAGCGTATATCGGTTATAATATCACTATTGACAATCTAATTCAGAAGTTTATTTATTTATTTATTTATTTCAGACATATTTAAAGAGGGTAGCCAAGATCAGTGATCTAGCACTGCTTTCCACAAGGGCCCTCTATACATAAAAAATATACAATATACAAATATAGAATTGAAAAAATACTTAAATTACATACTATACATATTACATAAAAATATTAAAAGATAAAATTACAAGAATATACAAGATAAGAAATACCAAATATGTGAGCACACTTTTTTAGAAGTTTAAAAACTTGAGCACCTGACAAAAATAAAGTTGGAAAAAAAAGAAGCTTTAACCCACCACACTGTTGTTTGAAGGGGACATTTATTCATTTTTTACCAAAATTTCATATTTTACTTCACAGAAAGTAGAAAAAGCAGTGAAAATAAATCAAATGTATCGCACAATAAAGTTGTTAACACATTGTCAAAATATAATTCATTTTGGTTGAAGTTTAGTCAGTTTTAAGCCCGTTTATTGGATTTTTTGTTTATTCAGATCTGTTCAAAAATGAGGGCGCTATGCACATTTCAAATTAATGATTTTACTTGATTATCGATTATATTGCTTAATCCTCTTTGAATTGGTTTAAATCGTATTTTGTGAATCGTTCCCAATCTGT
>JXSR01S043557.1:166656-179331 GCA_000969725.1 Ophiothrix spiculata | reverse complement strand
TGGAAATGACATTTCCACAGATACATTTATCATAGATGCAAGAAATATGTTCTAAATGTACTTGCCAGCTTGCCCTATCGATTTGTTTCCTGTGCCACAAAAGGCGTATCAGAATTCGGATACCCCTCCATATCCTAATTCTGATACCTGTAGGTATCACAATTTGGATACAAAATGTACGTGGGTATCCAAATTCGGATACGTATCCGAATTGTCATGAGTTCCGCCGAACTGATCTGCAATGTCTTTCTAACTTGAATCTGACCACATAATTGTGTTACACTACATGTAGGCTCTTTAATTTTCCTAGGCTAGATCAAAATTTATAGCCTAGATTGAAAATTATTTGAAACATTAGAGACATTGCAGTGGCGGCACACCGGGGGTGGGGTGTTGGTTGGGGTAAGGGGGGCATTTGCCACCCAAATATTTTTTTGCCCTCCAAGTTTGCCTCCTCCCCCCAAAAAATTAAAAAAATTTAAGGCCTTAAAAAATAAATTGTTTGTTTGCCCTCCCGTGGAAAATTTCAGCTACAAATTGTTGAAAATGTGCGCAAAAATTGCAATTTTTTACTAAAAATTGACATAATATCAGAAAAATTTGTAAGAAGCACGCAATTTTTTGTTGATTTTTCACATTTTTAAAATTATCAAAACAAAGGGAAAATTTCAATTTCCTTTCCTTTTCTTTCTTCCTTCTTTATTTTTTGAGGGGGATGGACCTCATGAAATTTAGGGGGGAGGACATGTCCCCCCATCCTCCCCGCTTCCGTCGCCTATGCAGCAGGGGCTCTTATCATAACATCAGCATCATGAATTTCACCTTTAAATATTTATAACGGTACACAAATTACAATTCACTGTCTGTCTACCTTCTATTTCAGGGCATCAGTAGAAGATGCAGAGCATGGCATACACAGTTTGGAAGGCAAATTGGAAAAGGTAGGTCAACTAGATTCATTCATGCATCTTTAACAGAGGTAGTGCTCACTCTATGGAGGGTACTCATACTGTGAGGTACAGAGCATGTAAAAAAGACTCCCATTTTCCCTGTTCTTAACCATTGACCCTGTGTTTTATCATGGATTGTCATCACTATTTTCTTGTACTAACAATCCCCATCTGATCTGTCATTCAAAGACCCCTTCCCCCCAATTTCTAATTTTGTCACCCCCTAGACCCACCATTTTCATTATTTTATCAAAAATTTGATTAGTCAACAGTAGCTGAAGCCAGAGTTTAAGGGATTATTTTTTGGTCAACTTCATAGACTACACACACACTCTCACTGAGAGACTCCTTGAATACTTAAACAATACTATAAGATTTTGATCAAAAATAGTTTTGAGTAAAAACAGCCTAAAATGAAGGAAGGTGACTGTCTTAAGGAGTTTTCAAGTGCATTTTGTCAAAAACTTGTTTTGCTATAGAAAAATGGACATGTGTGTTGCCCTAAAGTAATACACATGGAATTAAATTCGGGATCCCGAATTTAAGTCAACAATTGGCCATAACAGCAAAAGTAATCAGATTCAAGCAAAATCATCTGGAGGGTGGTGATATCTGTCAATAACAAACCTAATAAGCTAAAAATATCAAATGTCATGGGTGACAGGGGTCGCTTCATTTTGACACTTTATAGTATTGCTTTAAAATCCTACAAACAGGGTGTCCCCTAAAGACCCCTATCAACCATTACTTTTGATTTTTTTGACTGACTGTGTTTGTTTTTGGTAAATATTGATACCCTCCAAATGAGTTGACCCAAAGTTGCGTACTTTTTGTATGACAAGTTGCTGAATTAATTTTGGGATCCCCAATTTATAATTCTACATGTTATAAGTATAGGAAAGTTCTTGTAGCCATTGTTTGCATTTGTATAATGAGAAATCAAGTTTTGAGAAAAATATGCATATGAATGGCCAAACTTAGTCATAAAAAACTGTTTTAACTCAAATCTGTTTTTGAACCAAATCTATATTGCTTTTCTAAAATCTTTCAATTACAAAAGATCCTATTTGGGGTTGTCCTGTCGCCGAAAATCCTCTTTGTCTTAGGAAGTGAAATGTATGCTCCCCCCATCCCCCACCCCATATATTTGAATTCAACGAGTATGTCTCAAAATGCCATTTAATAGCATTGCTAACTCAAAAGTTCAAATTGAAATAGTATATGCACTGTTTGTTACACATTTGGACTATTTACATTAGTGTTGTAGACAATTTCCACTTTTTGTTACCAAATATAGATTTATACAACTTTCATTTAATGCTTATGCCATATTTTTGGATAATTGAAAATGTGTTTTTATTTCATTTCAGTTGGTGAAACTGTGCAATGTCATGGTAGATGCCGGTAAAGCTTACAACTTAGCATTTGGGTAAGTTACAATGGCAGTGCAAATTTAAAGGAATTGCCCATCATCCTGATTCCTAATTTTTACATTTTCCCTCAAGTGTTAAGTTTTTGGCGTTACATGAACAGGGCTAGAATTTTTAATAGGCCTAGATATCATGCTTTTTGGGCTTTGTACTCCATTAGTCCCGTTTTACTACCGGTACTTGTTTTGTTACTCCTTTTGTCCAAAAGGAGTGCATTTATAATGAGTAACAAAATGAGTGCCAGTTTCCAAAACAAGTGCTTTTTAGTTTACAGTGTATATAGTTCAGTTACACTCTCGTAAACTGTATAATATTGCTGCAAAATCTACCCCTGTATGAACAAGAGGGCCATAACAAACTTACCAAGTATATTGTTTTCCCAAAAATGAAGAAATGATGAAATTGAGACAAATCTTTCTATCTCAATATGATTACCAGTAACCAGTGGCGTACCTGCCTGGAGGGGCGGCCGCCCCCCTGACAAAAGACAAAAAAAAAAAGGGAAAGGGAAAAGAGAAAGAAAAGGAAAAAGAAAGAGGAAGACGTAGTCTCAGATCTTAAAAGTAACTAATCAGAATCTGATTGGGAAACCACCAGAAATTATGTGACACATTCATGTATTAATGTTGATAATTAGCTTTTCTGACATCAAGCGCAAGGAAATAACGATCTGATTGTCCTATAAGGGGTTCTCCTCTTTGACTCTTTGCCGAATATACCTGCAGTTACAAAACGGTGAGCATTGATGGCCCGATCGAAGGACAACCCTTGCCCTAACTTTCATTTACTGGCGGAAATTTCATTCCAAAATTCCAAAATGTTTTGTTATATAGTACAATGTATAGGCCTAACCTGACATGACAATATTAAAAATTTGAAATTAGCTGAATTTGCCTAATTTTTTTTGCGTGCTATTCGCACATTACAAAAACATTGCACCATTTTGTTTTAAACCATGTCACTTGCTCCTCCCCTTGATAATTCATGCTCCCTGCTGTTTTTTAACTGGATTTGCCGATTTTTTTCACGCGCATTTAGAAAAAAAATATCATTTTTCGGATCACTTTTCCTTGGAACATGTTGCTTGCCCCTGCTGACCGAAGAAAGGCAGGTATGCCACTGCCAGTTAACCATGAATTCCTGTTAACAGCTGAATGGCACATCTGTGGTAGCATTCAGCTTGATCAAGATACATTGAATTTGAGCTTTATTTGAGGGAAAAACTCAAAATAAAATGAAATGCTTACGATAATTTGTTCAAGAGCAATATTATACTTTTTAAAGAAACTGTATCTAAGACAGTAGAAGGTTGGGAAGTGACACATGATTTAGTAAAACAGGGTTGAATGATTTCATTTTATAAAAAAACTGTGGTGAATCCTTAAAGGAGCATAGTCCGATTTCTCATAATTTAGATTTTGGTTTCATATGAAAGATACCACCCAAGAGTTCTATATTTCAAATTTCAGTGGAATCAGCCAAACCATTTCAAATGATTTTATAAGTCATTATGTATTTCATTGCTTGCTATACTTTGCTGTATAAATTAATTATGGTTACCATAATTAGACACATTTTTACAATAAATTTTTATCGCCAAAACTTAACATGTTGTTCAGCTGTGAAATTTCACATGGAATATGAGAAAAATATGAGTAATATTTTGGTATCTAAATCTGAAAAAGTTTTAAAGAAAGTTGAAGCAATTGGACCATTCTCCTTTAATGGTATTTACAATGAGGTTAACTTTTCAAATTAAAAAAAATCTTCAATGACAGCTTATTGCAGGACGTGCTTTTCTCTAGTACATGTATTTGTATCATTTAGCCCCAGGTTTTGTATGAAATACTGCTCCTAGAACCGGTGGGAGGGGATAGCTTCAATGTATGACTCTTTTAGAATATGAGGGTAGTTTTTATTAAGAGGACAATGAACAAGAAACTATGGTATAAAAGAATAAAAATAAAGTTTTGTATCCCAAAGCTAAAGTTGTTGAATTTAATGTACCTTTTGTATCCACTTACATATCTTATGAATTGATGGTAAGCTTTGGTACTTCAATAATTTGTAAAATATTCCATTTAAGGCCTGTGAAGAAAAAAGACTTAAGCAGATAAATGTGCTCACATCTTACAGACAGGAAAACATGTTTTTGTGAATATTCAAGGGGTATATATCCCCCCTAATATTTGACAAATTATGTTGTACATGAACAAAAAATCAGCACATGTACATGTAGGTTGATAATGTGGAAATTATTTGATTATTAATGAATATTACATTTTCAACGTTTTTTTAGAAATGAATTCACCAAATTGCACAGATCCACTCCTAAATTTCAAAAAAAAATTTCGGCTACTGAGGGGGTCATATCCCCCTTCAGACTCCCCCCTGTGCGCGCAAACGCGCAGATTGACGCTTACACGGCAAATCGTCTCCCCCCCAATATTATTTATCTACGCCGTTGTAAATATTTAAGAGGTGCCTGACACAAATTTTATTCTGTCATGTGTGAGCACCCCCTGGACCCCTCTGTACTTTTATTCAGATTTCCGCATAGTTTAAAGTTTTACTTTATGGCATGTGCCCTCGTTAGGGATATTTTGGAATTAATTTAAAAACTTCAGAATTGAACTTGGGTGACATTATCTGTCTCAGTGGTATCTCACTGGTGACCTGTGAGCTGGCGGTGTTAATTACGCAGATTAATCAACCCAACTTAATTGTCTTCATTTTATGTGTTATCTTCTTCTGTGCAGGTCATTTATCAATGGAATTAAGGATCTCAATCGGTACTTTAAGGATGATAATCTTGTACAGGTATGTCAATTCTAAAATAGTCTCACTGATATGACTATCAACATTGCATGCAGTTTGTAAATAGTGTGTACACTGAATATTTGTGATGGCTCACCCGAAAGGGGGGACTTTGCAGATTATATCAATTTTGATTTTATCATTTCATCTGTTACAGCATTTTTGAAATTGATCAAGTTTTACAACAGAAAATCTGCTGGAAATTCTTATTATCTTCTTAATTTTTTGCTGCCTATTTTCATCAGTTTCTCGAAAAGTGTTCTGTCGAAAAGTCCCCCTTTTCGGGATGAGTCATCACATTTGCTCCAGTATTTGGTACATGTAGCTATATCTGATTTAATTAATGATAATTTAATAGTGGTCTTTCTGTAATGCTTTAAGTCTGGATGATCCAATTAAGTTTTTGTATCATTTCCGTACATGAACAAACTGTATGGCAGGTAAAAACATGTAGATACATCTTGTTATTTGGGAATAAGGGGCGCCGCGCCATACACGTAGTGTAGTGGTCAGCGATCTAGCTTTGCATGCAACGGGACTAGATTTGATTCCCAGGGAGGCTGCCTTGCCAAAATGGAAGCTCAGAATCTTTGCCCAGGCTAGGTGGGAGCATTTGGGTCAGATATTCAATCTTCCACCCCTTCCGCGATCACATATGATTAGGCCGTAAAAGAATTGTTTGTTTGCCCTCAGGGGAGAAATAAAAATATTGGGTCGGTCGGTTGATTTATTTTTCTTTTTTTTAACACTCTCACATAAATTTTGATTCATGTCATTCAAAGGATTTTATCACGAATACCAGGCAGTGAAGTGCTTAATCAACGATTGTGGGTCATTATTTATAGAGGAGACGCACGTTTCGTACACTAAACATGAAACTTTCTACAGCTAAATTTTACATTTTCCTTGAAAATGGTGAGTTTTCATATTTTAGGTCTTTGAAGAAAAAAAAAATCCTGACCATAATTTTTGGCATTTTTACGGTTTTGTTGAGGGCAAACAAACAATTTTTTTAGGCCTTATAGGCACTTAGTTGTAAAACGATGCACACTTCAAAGATACGGACTTGGACTTTAGAATTTAAAATAATCTAATGTTTTCATGTCTTTTAAAATACTTACATATGTGTAATATATTCAAGCAAAAGTTTGACAAGAGCATACTTCAAAAATGGCAGCCATGTATGTCGTTGAAGATAAAGAATCTTGGCATTTATTAAGATACCAAGATTCTTTATGTGGCAATCAGACATTTGACAGAGATATTTATTCCCAATTAGTGAAAGTGATATATCTTGAGAAAGAAAGATATAAACAGCTCTGCTCATTTATTTATCATTTTTGTTCATTGTGAAAGATAAGAATCCTTCCCTAGAAGCTACATGTGCATGTGCATATTATGCATTCACCCTAATTCTGAATTGGGAGATGGTCCATTTTTTAACTTAAGTCCAACTGCGTCATAGGAAAAAAAGACATGTTTTCACCGGGATTCGAACCCATGACATCTGGCACCCCAAACGAGAGACACCATTAGCAGGCCACCACAGAGTTACCGTCCAGACAGCTATTTAGTCCCCATACATTGTATATATATGTAAATCGCATCTGTGACATATTCGGACTTTTCGTGATTTGTTGACCTTTTGTGAGTTTTGGTTCGGTTAGGGTTAAGGCTGGGGGTAGAGAGTGATATCCATTTTTTTTTATCAAAAAGGAGGGTGGATAAAGAGAAGAGATCAACGTCGGCCCATGAGCCTCTGCGCCTGATTGGCAAACCCATTTTGCTTTAATTTATTTCATCAAACTCTTCCTAAATAGCCCATATATTTTGTTAAATAATATAATTTATCTAAATATAACAGAAATTAACAGAATTTCCCCAATTTGGTTTCCAATTTTGTGCCTTGTGCAACACACATTTCTATAAGTATTTTAGACTTCCCCGAATTTATCAGATAGGCGTGGTAGTGCAGTGGTGAAATTCTCGCTTGCCATGCACGCGTCTCGGGTTGACTTTTCACTCTCTATGATACAATTCTTCTTTTTTTTTCAATTTTTTTTTTTAGAGCTACTGATAAAATTGCTAATTTACGGTATTATAACACTTCGCGCGGTAGCAATACCCCGATAGCGAAAAATAGGTATCTTCGGATGATCCGTGTGTGTTTATTAGGAGTACACTTAGGAAACCTGTCATAAAATAATGTTAGGAACATTCATCTCCGTATGGGTATGTGTCACAAACCTTAATTGTACTCCGATTACAACCACAGTGAGCTTCTGAAGTTGGCCAATTTTGACAAAAACGCAATGTATTTCAATGGAACAAATTAGCGATATTTCAGTTTCTGTATAAGAGATTGGAAATCCCGAAAAGGCTGTTGGGCCGACGTTGATCTCTTCTCTTGGGTGGATATGTCAGGGCAGGAATGTGCTGCCTATTAAAGCTGGCCATACATGTACTTTTGTGGTTTACTATTATTTTGATATATATTCAGGAGGTGAGGGTTCAAATCCCAGGAAGGCCAGAAAAAATAGGTTTATCAATAAAGTGTGCACCCATCCATTATGAGACAAAAAAGACTTGAAATCATACAATGATATCTTTTATTCTCATTTTATGTGTTTTTACAGTTTATGTTACTTACATAAAATCTCATCCCAAACTCACAGTCCCACATCAATATACCACTCTTGAACTTCATGCAAAATACATGCATGATAAATTGTAAATCACTCTATTTTTAATTATCCAAATTTCTGATCAAGTATGAAATGTGATACTGACAGTGAAATGTTCAGCCCTGGATATTGTAAGACAGTGATTGATGATAAAGTAGATATCAAGACCTTCCCATCATACATTGCTTCCAAAGGGATTGTTTGTACGGGTTGTAATGAGAGGGTTTACGGATGAAACATAGCCATAATTCATCCTAATCACTTCCTAATCTCTCTCGTTACAACTAGTACAAAAAAATAAACTTGAACTGATGGCTCCATTTCCTTTCCGATAGCCGATGTTTTATATCTGTCACCTTGCCGATACAATATCCGATACCAATGTTTTAGTGCATCATCAGCTGATCAAAAATGTGGCATAGCCCAGCTATGGCTAGTGCTAGGCCACGCTTTTAGTGCATCATTAGCTGATCAAAAATGTGGCCTGGCCCAGCTAGGGCTAGGCCACGCTTTTAGTGCATCATCAGCTGATCAAAAACATGGCCTAGCCCAGCAAGGGCTAGGCCACGCTTTTAGTGCATCATCAGCTGATCAAAAACATGGCCTAGCCCAGCAAGGGCTAGGCCACGCTTTTATCTGTCACCTTGCCTATCCGATACTGATGTTTTAGTGCATCATCAGCTGATCAAAAACGTGGCCTAGCCCAGCTAGGCTTAAATCCAAACATCGGTAAAGTTCATTGGCAAAGACAGGTGATTTTACCGATACAATGTTTTGCCGATAGGGGTGTAATATCGGCCCGATATGATGCGTCGGTTCAAGCTTATAAAAAAATCCCATTAGATGCAATGCATGAAGGGAAGGTCATATCTTGTTTTGATTGATTATACCAGATGCATTATATACACCGCTTGTATGGTTCACTTAGCTCCAATGCAGAGATGAAAGTGATGCTTTCACCATCCTCTTTGCACAAAAGATAAACTTCAGGAAGTATGGATGATGTCTACAGCAATCTTCCAACAGCTGTTTTGATTTAGGCAATGTAAAAGAAATATTTATCTTTCGCATCCCCCTCGTGCATCTTTTTTTTTTTTAATTTCTTTTTATTTTGTAAATGTTCAATCATAGCTTGTTCATAAAATATTTTTAAAGAAAGTTTAACTTATTCTAGAGCCTTGCAAAATATGCAATGAAGCATTTTGTGTGAGTTTTGTGATCACCAGAGGGGTCCAACTCGGGGTCACTGACATAGAAAAGTGATACGGGTATGTGCAGCCCTCAAGACCCCCTTTTCACACCTTGTCTGCTGCTCCCTAGACCCCCATTTCAAGCACAACCTTTATTTTGTAAGCCTTATTTAAAAAAATTTCAGTTCCCTAGCCTCATTTTTTAAAATTTAGTTCCCACGACCCCCATTTCAAGCAAAATTTCAAAAAAATTGCTTCAAGAGCCCAAATTTTGCAAAAAAACTAGTTCTGAATGGTCATTTTTTGGTCCTTTCAGTTCTCTAGACCCCCTTTTCAGAGTCAATCTTCCGTTCCCTAGACTAGGGTTTCAAATATCAGGGCTGCACACCCCTACCAAAACCAAACTTGGGTGCCCCCCTGGGGTCCAACTCTCAAAACAAGAAATAAAAAAGGCCTCATCGTGTTTTCTCAGAGATCATCTTGTGAAAAATGACCGAACATGCCAAAATGGTGAGCTATAAAAACCAGGTAAATTTAGAGTACTTTACCAATAAAAAATACAAACCCCCTCGTCCTCCCTTTTTCAAAAACCTAGATGAGAAACATAAAATTATATTTAATTGGCCTTACTGGCCCAAGGAATGGGGGAGGAGCAATTGAGGATGCAGGGACAAGATAGTAGAGAAGTAAGTACTTTTTCCCATAGGCAATTATGATATGACCTTAAATGCTTCAGTTCAAACTTCAGATCTAATTAAGGGGTGAAAATTTGATTGGAACAATGTTGTGTAGAACTGTATGCACGATATAATTTTCAAGTAAGCTTTCCTGATGTTGTACTACACCTGGGGGGGGGGGGGTATTCATAAAAAAAAAATTGTACGGGATGCTCAAAGTAGACTTCAGAATTTTGACCATCTCTTTACCTCAAAAAGCGTGATTTTGTAACCCATCTCTATACCATTTTTCTAGAAAAAGCACCCAATTTTGGGAACATTTTCCTAAAAACACCCAATTTTGCAATTGGGCGCATTGGGTCTGTGACGAAAACCAACCCATCAATATAGCAAAAATTACCAAAATGTACCCCAAAACCTTTGAGCACCCCCGTATACCATTAATTTTTGTCAGTAAGAACCTCCCCCCCCCCCCCCAACCCGGTACTACATTCTTGATATGTTTCAAATACCTTTTTGTTACCCCAGTACCCTATTAGTTCTGCAAAAGTCATTAATGATGTTTGCTGCTCTGATGGTTATAACATAAACCCTGATTCACTTTTTAATGTGCATGTTTTGATGAATCAAATACATTTAAACAGATTTGCTGTGTCAATTATATTCAGTTCGATTAACATTTCCCATTTTGCTGCCAAGTTGAAGATGAAATTTTTCGTATGATTTAGCTTCTAGATTTCCTGAAAATTATAATAAACATACTTTGTTATAACTACCTCATAAATCCTGAAGTCCTATTGAATATTTGACATCTATAGGCTTATTGTGAATGTCCATTTGCAACCAAAACAAATCTCCGACAGATCCAATTGGGGTCCGGTTGTCTAGCAGATAGTCTTAAAGCTGTGTTAGATTTACTGCACCCCCAATGAAAGTATTGAGTTATAAATCGAAGGGCACTAAAATATAAAATTTGCCAATTGATGATGTGTAACACGTTGTAAATTTTTCTGTGGAATCTTTTAAAATGTATTATGAGTACTTTTTATCACAAACAATATAAAGGCGAATGCCTTTTTCTTGGCGTTTTTTGTGTTTTGTTTTGTTTTTGTGCCCTGTTGTTCCCAGCAACTGACTCTCGCAAATGTTGTAAAGCACTCAGTGACTGCTTCGATGAAAAATGAATAAATCCTGCATTATTATTATCATTTAATTTTTGTCAAATATGCGAGTATAAAGTGTTGTAAAATGCACATATTTCACATTTATCAGATGTATTTCCCATATATTTCTTTATTTTGCGGACGGGAGTCAAACTAATCATACTATACTGATATATCTTCAGCTCGTTCTGTCTGGTCAAGCAGTATATTGACTTGTAAGTCATCAGCTTGGTTAACCTGTGTTTCCATATTATGCTGTTTTCTTTGAATCAATGAATCCACCAGATGTTGGGCATCTGGCAATGTTGGATCATTCCTGGAAAAGATCCACTCTGCTTGGATAGTGAGGTAGCCAAAAAAACAACTTGGCATTGGTGATATATTTCTGATGAAAGATATGGCTACCTTCGCATGGAAAACAATTTAAATATTAGAAAAGACTAGTCATTGCAGTTAGATCTTGAACATTTTAACTTTGGTTGTTTACTTATGAGTCATTTCAAGAGAACATTCATTGTTGTCATAAACATGACAAATGTATAGCTATGGTCACAATAATCGTACGATCAGCTTACGAGCAGTGTTTAGTCCGTTTAAAAGGACCACGAGCAGTGTTTTAAAAGTGAGCAGTGAGTAAAGCAAGCAGCGAGAGCGTCGTGTGGTCCTATTAGATGGACTAAACACTGCTCGTAAGCTGATCGTACGATTATTGTGACCATAGCTTAAGTATAACCTAGAGATTCAAATGTGATTTGTTTGTAAATAAAGTTTAAGGAGCATGGTCCGATTGCCTCAACTTTTTTTCAGATTTTTTGAGATTGTGGTACCAAAATGTTCCTCATATTTTTCTCATTGCCCATGTGAAATTTTACGGCTGAAACATGTTGCGTTTTGGAGATATGAGTGGAAATGTGTTAAAATTATTATATAATGGTAACCATAATATATATTTACACAGTAAAGTATAGGCAAATGAAAAATACAAATTTGTTCATAAAGTCAAAACAGTTGTTCCGATTTGACTGAAATTTGAAATTGAAGCAAAAGTGATGATCTTCCATATGACAGTGAAATTTAAATTTTGAAAAATCGGACTATGTAACCTTTAAATGTCATCAGCACATTGTTGATAATACTGAGGGTTGAGAGCCACAAGGCCGTATCTGCATGAAGACAAAAGAGCCAGAAGGCTTTGCACCTTTGTTGCACATACAAATACGGCTTTGTGGGTCTTTTTCTTCGTTGTGCATTAACAGATACGGCCTTTTGGCTCGCAACCATCGATATAATGGTAATTGGGAAGTTTGAATTGAACAATCCAAACAGGACTTAGCAGATTGACCATCTGGTGCCTAAAATTGGCTTGCTGTTCTTTGAGGACTTTTTCGATCCAAAAAAATGTAGATCAGCAATAATCCATTTTTTTCGACATGGTCATTCTAACAATTTCAATTGGCTTTACCATATTTTTGTAGTATACAATTTTTGTAGGCATATTCTGACAAGGTACAAAATTGCGAAAATGCATTATCATAATAAAACCAGAGTTCTCGCTGTAAAAATTTGGATCTAATCCAATATTGCTCCATATTAACTTTCTGTATTATATTTATATTGAGCTGAGTTGAATTTTACAGGTACAAGAGTGCCGGTATAGTACAGCCTAGTTTCATGCTTTTACTGCATATGATATTTTTGAAGGGAGGGGAAATAGGGAAACTTATATCTTCAAGTTGCCTAGAGTTAGGAAGTAATGAGCAACTA
>JXSR01S043557.1:119281-131265 GCA_000969725.1 Ophiothrix spiculata | reverse complement strand
GGATGTGCACTGAGATTCTGTTGGGACCCTAGATATTTTACTGATGCTGCTTATTGGGTAAATTGGATAATCTGATCTTATGAAACTAGGTTAATTCTCCTTAATTTAGCTAAATTTAATTTCATTCCATTTATGTTTCAATCACATCCCCTTATTGATTTGTTTAATATGTTTGTAAATATTGATATGGAAAATAAAACTGTCTGAATGTTGATGTTAATAATTTAATTTTACTAAAAGAATAGATAAAAAAATGTTATAAAGTTCCACATGTAGGGCAGTTGAATCAATGATTATTAATATTTCTCTCAACCTTAGCCGTTCAATACCCCCAGTCAGTGAAACTTGGAATTTTAAACTGATTATTTCCCTCCCTAATTTTCCATGGCAACAGCACAAGCATGATCACGCCTACCGCGTCATCGTATTTACACATCCCAGACGTGGAGACAGACATGATACGCCCCCACTGGACACTTGTTGCGTTGTCGGTTTTCTTACAAGACATAGCCAAGCTGTCAGTGTTTAGACCTCTTGAGTACTAATTCAGGAAGTGTTGAAGTCGGTATACTTAATTTACAGTATCCTTGGTTATTGCACAATATTGAGTCCCCTGTTTTGAAATTTTCAAAGGTTATTAAGTAATTTTTGATATATCAAAAACCACCTTTGTGTGATTGTGAACATGAACTTTCAGTATGTGTATTCATTTATACGATAGTGAAGTGTTTTATAGCATAATTTAGACATTTCCTATTACGTTTGTTTCTTTAATCTTTAGTAAATTCATCTTAGGCAAAAACAAAAAACAAGTTTGTTTCCCGTGCGCCGCGCGCATTTCATCTTGGTGTCATTATTTGCGCATTTCATTTTTTTATTTGATATTTTAGAAAACGAAAATCAAAATAGCCAATTTGATAAAAAGAAAGGGGAAAATTGCAAAATTTTTACTTAAGAAGTGTTTTCATTTCAACAAAAACTTGAAACTTGACAGGTTTCTTACTGAAAAAATCATCACCCATGCGGATTTTCGATCAAAATTTGCCTTTGAACAATAGAAAAAAAAAGAAAACAAAATAAAATAAAAAAAACGCATTTCGCATTTAGGTTTTTTGACCACCGACAGGAAACAAACTTTTTTTTTTTGCCTTATCTCTGGACTAAGTCCACTGGAGTAGAGGTAAAAACTTCCCGAGGAGCATGACCATGCTATATGATTACAAATAGAAGAGACATGAAAAAAATTTGAATAAATTCTACAAACTTCCTTCGTCTATAAACCATTGATTTTGCTACTTTTGTTATTGAAAAGTACTTAGTCGTTTAAACAAAATAAACCACCTTTTAACAACAAAAAAGAAGCTATACATCTTTTGAATTTTGTTTTTTATAATATGTAACCATGTTATTTTAGGTTAATGATCTTTGATAACAAGGGTTGGATGCACATTCTGAGAAATCATGATTAAGTTTAAGATTTGAACTGTCGATCTTTGTTTCAAACTCTCTCAGATAAAGCATCATACAAAATAGCCTGTAATTGCAAAAATCATTGAAAATTATGACCATGTATACTTTTTGTAATTTGGCACTCCCTCCAAGGCAATGGTACATTCCAATTAATGATTTGGATGTCGGGAGATTGGATGAATTTAGAGTAGAAACACTGTGGATACAAGATTTTAAAAAGCGGCACTACTACTTCATTTGCTAGTTCCTTGCATCATTCAGGTTCAAGATTTTGTAATGCAGATGCTATTATCATGTATGGCACATGAAACCATCCATAAAAGTGGAACAACTTAAAGTAACTTGGATTTGTTTGTTAATTGGTTAAGAGTCATTCTTAAGGATTATTAAGACGTAGTGGGAAATCAGCGTCCTTGACTACATGCCAGTTTGTTGGCGACATCGGTCATATTGAGATCATTCTGCTGGGCACGCTATATAAGTGTATTCATAATGCCTTTATTATTATGGGTAGGTTCTGGCAATATATTCTTATATAATCCATGTTAATGTGGTTTGATTAGTGCCATTTTTGTCTCACCTGAACATGGTGAAGGAAGAGTCAACATACCAGTCACTTCAGTGCGCCGTCTGCAGTTTATCTCTGGAACCGTAAGGCCTATGGTATCGAAACTTGGTGACATGAAGGATCTCATATAATTCGCTTTCCTTCTGCCGTATATCTCTGGAACTGTAAGGCCTATGGTAACGAAACTTGGTGACATGAAGGATCTCATATAATTCGCTTTCCTTCTGCCGTATATCTCTGGAACTGTAAGGCCTATGGTAACGAAACTTGGTGACATGAAGGATCTCATATAATTCGCTTTCCTTCTGCCGTATATCTCTGGAACCGTAAGGCTTATGGTAATGAAACTTGGTGACATGAAGGGTCTCATATAATATGGCAGCTGCATGTTAATTGAATATACGCTGGTCTTTCTGGAATGATATCTCAAAATTTACAACTCCACAGCGCAGATCACATGGAATGGAAGAAGTGATCCTCGCTTGTTTTTACAAAACTTTATTGAAGAATGATTAGTTTCTACATAATAAGCAGCCTAATGGAATGTCATCTCATATGGAGCCTTCTATAGCCAATATGTTCTGTTTCAGCTAATGCAGTGGATTGTTTATTACTCTTCCGTGTTGGAATTCGTATAGATCTTTTGATCTGTATTGGAGAATGTCGATTTTGGTTTTGTGTCAAGAATATTTTGGATTATGTCATGGTCACATAAGCTGAAGGAAGCCGCAGTGCCTGTATGATACCGGTGAATCCTTGCGATGCCCGGTCGGTCACCGGTCATGTGATGATGGATTCGTCAACTCTAAGCGTTTGCTCTTTCATCAGGATTACAATGGATTATACACGGAATAAAAACGAAAATTTGTGACATGTTTCTTTGAGATAACTAGGAAAAAGCATATAAATACTGGGGATTTATAGTGCGCTATGCCACCCAGATTTGTAATTCCACTCAGCTTCTGCACACTTTACAGGTGTTCACTGACCACTGTGGCCCAAGTAAGCTCTATTTCACACCAAACATCATTTCAGGTTCTGCTGCAACCTCTAGGGGTGCTGAACCTGGATCAGCTCCCCAAATTTCGTACGGCCGGGTTTCCATGAGACAATTAGCAGTTAGTCCCTTGCCCAAGGGAATTTCAAGCACACTTACCTTTTGGGGCGGGGTTCGAACTCGGGATCTTCCGCACCGCAAGCGAGCGCCTTACCGTTTGAGCTAACTTGACTGCTAAATGCTATAGTCACATACGCCGAAGGAAGCTGCAATGTGCAGCACCTGAATCCTTGCAATGCCCTGTCAGTCACCTGTCATGTGTTGATGTATTCGTCAACTCTCAGCGTTTGCTCTTTCATCAGGATTATAATGGATTATACAAGGAATAAAAACAAAACTTTGTGACATGTTTCTTTGAGATAACTAGGAATAAGCATATTATACATCATATCTTGCCACATTTGTAGAAATGGTTGTACTTTTAATTTGACTGTACTTAGACTCCACATAAAAGGATAGAAATAGAAGCTGAATTTGTTTGTGCTTTTATGTTTCATGATTTTGTAAAAATCTAGTTTTGTTGTAGCCAAATTGAATCATATCAGAGATGAGATATTTGCAATTTTGCTTCAAATTAACCCTTTGAACCCGATGAGCCGGATACCAGCTCACATATGTCTACCTGATCAGCCTACCTGATGAGCTGGTTTACAGGCTTTTAAGTCACGTGTCGGAAACTTGATGTATCTGTCAACAGGCATGGGTAGTTTAAATTTTCAATGGTGTCATTTATATCAGAAGCTATGAACCCCATGGTTTATGGGTAATTTTGCTCAGAGGTGAAAAAGTCCTCATTTTTTGGTAAATTTTAGCACAATTTTCAACAAATGTGGGTTCTCCTATAGACGAATCTGACCGCGCATGTTGATTTGTCTCAACCGTGTGTGGCGCTGTTGCGTCCGCCATTGAGGGGGGCCATCGGTGGCCACTTTTGTATACCTTATACGTTGTATATGCGGATCGGTATTAATTTTCATGGCTTTTCTTGGAGTTTTCAGTTGTATTTTTTAAAAATATATATAGGATAGTAAATTCATTTGTATTAAAAAGGAAAGCTTTAGCGAAAAATAAATGTTCAATGTCATGATACTCGTGGAAAGCTAATAAGAACTTAGAACTTACTAAAAGCCAATGATGGATAGCGGAAGTTGCGCAAATTCAAGTTGTCACTTATAAAGCTGAAGCCGTCAGATTTTTGATATTCTTTTTTTGCACCTTCTTGAAAAATGGGATCTGCTTACTTTGAAAATGTTATTAAAAGACAAGATAATGTTTCTTGCTAAAAAAACCTCCGTTAATATAGACTGATGATTCGGAAACGGGAAAACACTAGTGCATCCGTATCGGACTAGGCCTACTAATAATTGTTTCCGATTTTATTATTTTCAAAAGATTGAAAAGAAAAACATGCTTTAGACCTAGAGGTACGTGATGTTCTGAAACTAGCCAAACACATTTTTGCGAGACAGTACGTCTATAATAGGCCTACATTGTTCAGTAGCAATATTATGGATAAGTTTCCAAAATCATGTTTGATTCTATATATAGGCCCTAAGTGTGCCGTTTACCGGGGGGTCCTAAAAAAATTATTGTTCACGGGAGTCCCAATCATTAAACTAGGCCTGCTATAGTCACTGGTTCGCGTTTAGTATTATATCATCTTCATAACGGATATTAGTTTCAGTTATGGTAACGAAACAAAAACGTATCAGAAAACAGTTCAACATGTCCGATTATGAATGGCACGCGAGTGAATATCCAACAAAGCTGCCGCGCGTAAATAACAAACGCGTGCTTTTAGAACAGCGTTCTTACAACGCATGTCAAATTGCGAATTTTAGCAACCACATAATTCAGCAGTAATTTCATTCAGTAAAATGAGAAGTTCGATTTTATGGACATAGAATATATGTACCGGGATAAGCCTAAAAGACTGACATCTCAATGTATTGACTATGGTGACAACTACTAAATTGGCCCCCCCTAATGGCTGCGACGCAAGAGGGTGGTCTTTCGAGAGTGCTTTGTCGGATTTGTCTATAGACTACAACGTAAATGTTGAATATGTTGGTTGACATAAATAGTATTTGTTTGTGAATGCTGGTTATTGGAACAATTCAGACTATTATAAAATAAAAAAGTAAAGCAAGGAAAATCAAAATCAAAGTGACTTCAGGGGTAATATTGTGTTTTTTAACTTTCGGGTTGGCCCGGGTCAGCAGTACATGTTATACGCGTGGAATGGCCAGGGCTCTAAAGGTTAATACTTTTTTGTCAATATTTACAGCTCCTCAATACGTCGATCCTGGGTTTCCCGACCGGAAATCAATCTTTACCGAAATTTAATCCCACAATGCACTGATAAAGCATAACGATGCACCCAAATAGACGTGAAATGGATGCGCACCACCACTCATCCCAAACAACAATTCAAATTACCCGCTGTCATGTATATATTGCAGGAGCTAATGTCATGGCTTATTAGTTTTATAGGCAAAACTGTGTTTGGGCTAAAATTTCGGTAAAGATTGATCAATCTTTACCGAAATTTTGACTTCCGGGTGGAAACCCAGGATCAACGTATTAATAACAAATCTACTGTGATGTCATGAGGCTATTATTTTGATGAAGTAACCAGTTTCATATCCATGAATGAAAGAAGTAAAAGTGACACTTTTGTTCATCAAGGTGATTTAATGTCTTTTCAGCTCCAGAGCCTCAATGCGAGAGCCACAGCAGAGAAGAGAGAAATGGAAAGTCGACACAACCTTGTCAATAAAATGGTATGTAGGAGTGCTTTGTATTCTGATTAAAAAACGGGTTCATATTTATATAGATTATGCAACACTTTGAGTCTGTTTCTGCTATGTCATGTATTTGTGTATGACAGTGGCAAAAAACAGCATCATTATAGTTATCATCCTGCATCATTATAGTTATCATCCTGCTATGTCATTTATTTGTGTATGGCAGTGGCAAAAAACAGCATCTTGTTAGTTATTATCCTGCTATGTCATGTATTTGTGTATGGCAGTGGCAAAAAACAGCATCATTTTAGTTATCATCCTGCATCATTTTAGTTATCATCCTGCTATGTCATGTATTTGTGTATGGCAGTGGCAAAAAACAGCATAGTTATCATCCTGTAGGTGTTCCAGCATTTAATTCATTTGTATACTTATATATTTTAATACTACAGCCTCAGTGAAAATGACGATTGACCAGGTACCGGTTTTTTTTTAAATATGCAATATGATGGTGGATGTTTTTTGGAGCATAGGCACTATACTCCATAAATCTTGAAGTATGCAACAAGCCACCGATTAACGCACATAAACCAATATGACCATACGTGGAAATAAATTAGTCCATACTTTTCGAATCATAACAACGTACCCAATCACGTTAAATATTCAATAAACTTGTATGCAAGATTTGTCCATTTGGTAGCAAAAAAAATTAACCAAAACTAATATTAAAATCATGAGATTCATGTACCAAGTGACCTACCGCGGAGCGTCTGATACATGCTTTTGTGACTTCAAGAATTGACGCCAACAACAGTCTGCTTTACGGTCTTCCTCAAACTATGATCTCCAAGCTCCAGCGAGTTCAAAATAGTGCCGTCCGTCTAGTTCTTGGCCTCTATGCAAAGAAACACGTCAGCATCACTGATCTTCGCCGAAATGAGTTGCACTGGCTGCCTGTGAAAGACCGTATTGTCTTCAAAATCCTCATGATCACCTACACATCGCTAAATGGTCTCGCTCCACCTTTACATTAAAGAACTTCTCACTCCATATAAACCAACTCGCTCACTTCGTTCATCATCGCAAGCTCTTCTTCAAGTTCCACGGACTGTGTCAACGGCAACGTACGGTGAGAGGGCTTTCTCGGTTTCAGCACCAAGGTTATGGAACGGACTGCCTCAGCACATCAGAAATGCCAGCTCACTTGCCACCTTCAAGAAACTGTTAAAAACTCACCTTTTTAATAACCCAACTGTTTGATTTATTTTTGTTGCTTGTGAGATTCCGTTGCGTGGATCTCCTCTTTTTGGTTGTGTTTTGCTCTTATTCTCACGCATCTGGATCTCATACAGCCATTTTTGATAGTATTCCTATAATATTTGTGTGTATTTTAATATGTATTTTGTGTGCTGGTCACCTATTGTATATATATTTAATTGTTCATATTTTTAATAACGTATAGTTTAAATATTTTTACTTTTGCTTGTAAATGGTTTTTATGTATTTGTAAAGCGCCTAGAGGCTCTTTTTAAAGAGTATTTCTGCGCTATACAAGCGCCTTTTTATTATTATTATTATTATTATTAATATGCAGTGATTAGGTCTTAATCAATCCTAATCAAGCATTGCTAGTTTCTTACACAATACAAAAACAACAATTTACAATGTTGTAGAATACAAGGGATATGCTATGGATTTCGTAACAGTCTGATTGCTTGTTGCATACTTCAAGGTTTATAGAGTATAGATTTGTATTTGAATTGGATGCTTCTCTTCTTTCTTGACAGGAATCCATGTGGAATGCCCCATTTACCCAAGTACCAGGCCCTATCACCATGGAAGGATATCTGTTCAAAAGAGCTACAAAAGGAGCCTTCAAGTCATGGCATAGGTAAGTTGTTACTTGACACCATGTGATAGAATTGGGCCTAAAAAAATGTTTGTTTGCCCTCCGCGACCAACCCTATGCCAACAATTTGGGTCGGGTATTTTGGTATTTTGGTATTTTATTTTTTTCTTCTTCAAACACGTAAAGTATGAAAACTCAATATTTTTGATGGAAAACGTAAAATTGAGCAGTATAAAGTCACATTTAGTAGTATAAAATGCATATTTCCTCTAAAATATATGTAAAGAGAGAAAAAAAACGAACGACCCACCTACCCAAATTTTTGATTTTTCCACTGGAGGGCAAACAAACAATTTATTTTTTTGGGCCTTGTTCATTGTTCAAAATGCATGGAGCCTATTTCACTAACATAATTTTGTAATCCTGCAAACTAGAATCCATCACAAATATCGTTTGCGATGCCTTTTTTATTTCACTAGAATCTTTTCAATTTCAATCTTCATGGACGAGCCTATGGCAAATTTTGTGATAATCTTGTCCAAATACAGAGCAAAATAAAATCATGTGATGTCAAGAATTTGCTCATAAGCAACCGCAAGATATTCATCGCAAACAAAATCATCGCAAAGATTTTTTTAATTGCAAAATCTTAGTGAAATCGGTTTTAAAAATCCATTGCTGATTTGCAATGAAGTTCAGCATTTGTGATAGATTTAGACGTTAGTGAAATAGGCCCTTGGAGTGGAATGGGACAGTGGTCCAAGTAAGCTCCATTCCTCTCAAGGCATCTTTTCAGGTCCAGTGGATGCAACCTTTATTATTGGCAATGAACTTTGATCAATCAACATTGAAACCATCACAGTTTCCCACTTTTTGTATAGGATGGGGGAGCAGGTTGGCGCAGCGGTAGTTCCCTCGCCTTGCACCAATGAGGTCCCGGGTTCGAGTCCTGCGCCCGGCGCTTTATGTACATTTGGTTTTCAGTCCATGCTCGCTTCCGCAGGTTTTTCTACAGGCACTCCGGTCTTCCTCCTGCATTCAAAACTGAATTTAGAAAACAAACATCTTGGAGCCCTTTTAAAGATAAGCTTCCTTTAGCTTGGGTTTCCTTGAAGAAAGCCTAAACAAGGTGATTTAGATTGTATGAAACAATTAACAGTCATTTCCTAGTCCAAGGGAATTTCAAGCATACTCAACTTTGGCACCAATTGGTTCAAACTTGAGACCTTCCACACCCAAGAAAATTCCTAATTGAGCTAACGTCAGATTTACCATGTAGTTAAACTGCAACAGAACATTCCAGTCATAAGTAATGTCAACTTCAAACTCCACACAAAAGACACATTTAAATGAAAATGAAATGGTATTTTCACAGTTTATAAAAAACATGTGTTCTTGGAAAAGTTGAATTTATGGTTTTTGAACTTTTCTTATGTATGTTTTAAGTATAGGAGTATTGCAGTAGGCCTATATAGAATTTTGATATCCAGGGACTGAAAAATCTTGTACTTTGGTGCTAGTGGCCCAAATTGAGTTGACTCCTGACTTCTGGGATTGCACTTTACTTATATTTCAAAGATTGGTCTTGAACATACCCTGATATGATTTAAAACATTGCATGCGTGATTCCAGCAGGTGCGCTCTGAATCACCTATGGTACAGGTGGTTTAATTCCCTGGGTCAGGGGGGGGGGGGGGTAGTTCTTACTGACTAGTGGTATACAGGGTTGCAGTGCTTTAAGGTTTTGGGTGCATTTTTGTAAATTTTGGTTTATTGATGGGTGGGTTTTCGTCACAGACCCAATTTGCAAAATTTGGATGTATTTTTGAACATTTTGCCAAAAAAGCACCCGATTTGCCCTAAATTGGGTGCCATTTCTAGAAAAATTGTACAGAGATGAGTTGCAAAATCATGCTTCTAGAGGTATAGAAATGGTCAAATTTCTGAAGTCTACTATGAGCATCCCTGTACAAATATTTTTTAAGACACCCTCAGGCCCTGGGTACTACAGTAGTGTCAGTCTAAGAACAAATTAAATTTATGTTAATTGATAACAATGCTAATGACAATAAGGAAAAAAAACAGTATCAACTTTTTATCTTGACTCAAATTTGAAAGGTGATGTTTGAAGAATTTGTATGGGAAAAAAATGACCAACAAAATTGAAATACTTTTCAGGGGTTAAATATCCCTAGACATTTCATGTGCAGGGCTTGCATGAAGTATACTCATTGATGACGTACACAATTGTCGTAATGTCTGATGACATCATTTTTAGAAATCAAGTAAGTCAATATTTATGTGTCATTCCGAATGATCTGCATACATAGGGTTTGTCTTATGACTAAATTGTCGTATATGCAATAGCTGCTATTTTACATAAATGTGCATTGCACAATGTATAGAATCCAGTCTTTGGTCAGTGCCTCTTGAAATGGTTCTTTAGATGACAGTCACTGTCACCCGCCCATTTCAGGAGCCACTGTTTTATGGGAGAGAAATTTCAAGGGATTTTTGACCTTCTAGTGATAAGGTGTTAATCATATCATTGATTATAATATATGGTGACCATTGCAGATTCGACTTTCTTTGACAAAATAACACATATTTTCAATTTTACTTCTTTTCTCTTCCGTTTTCCTTCTGTTTCTCTCCTGCTTTTCTGTTTATTCAGATATATTAAGTAATACAGTAAATTTAATTGCAGGTGATTTTTAGTGAAATACACCTCCCCTGACTTGTAATTCCACGCAGCCTCAGCTCACTTTACAGAGCATATACAATTTGTTTTAATCATTGGGTTAAATCACTACTCGAACGCAAAACGATCAATACATGTTTAACATGTTTAACAGTCCGAGAACTAACCGACTGAGCTATAATGTTGTGTTTGTTTTTTCAGACGCTGGTTTACCATCAAGATGAACCAGTTGGTTTACCAGAAGAGAATTAAGGGTAGCCTGACCATCTTAGCAGAAGATCTGAGATTGTGCAATGTCAAGCCAGTTGACGATATTGAACGAAGATTCTGCTTCGAGGTCGTCTCTCCTGGAAAGTAAGTGTTAAGGATCTATATACAAATCATAGGTTTAGAAAAGAGATGCCTGATTCACTGCCATTTTTATTAGCCTATCTTTGTTAAAGATCTAAGATTGTGCAATGTCAAGCCAGTTTAAGATACTGAACGAATATTCTGCTTCTCCTGGTAGGTATTGAGAATCTATGTGACTGGTAATCACAAACCAGCTGTAAATGCAGCTTCTTGAAATTTTCACTTTTTAAAAAATATATATCAAAAACCAAGTTATGGATCAGGATTAAAATGACACCTTAATGAACATCACTTGATTTAAGTCAAGTTATCGTCAATCAAAGGTTGCCAGGGAGTCAAATGTATAACTGAAGTCCTATCTATATTTTCTGTTGATTGTCATCAAAATATACAGATATAATTCACATTTCCGATCATTTTTTTGAAATGAAACTTTGCTGGTGCTTTGTAAATAAGCACAATGATTGTGAATCTGTCAATAAATTTCAGCAAACTACGACCTTGACATGTATTTGCACCTGTAGCGCAAAAACGGAGTTTGCAACATTTGCGGCTCGTTTGAGATAACGGTCGCATAATTCCAAATCATCAATTTAGAAAAAAGATCCCCGATTCGGAGTCATTTTTATTTGGGAATGGACATTAAATTGGGAGGTATTCAGATTTTAGTGTGTTATTTTGTCCTCCATAGCTGTACTGTAAGATTGGATGATTTCCTGTTTGCTAATTCAATTACTTTGATGTCATTTCAGACACATCATGGTGCAGGCAGATAATGACAATATCAGAAAGGCATGGATAGACGCATTACAGGCAGGAATCAGCTCAGCTTACAACGTCTCATCAAGTCTATCAAGGGAACAAATTCAGGTATGGCTAAATACACTCCCGGTCAAAAGTGTTTGTGCATGCATATTATGTTACAGGCAGATAATGACAATATCAGAAAGGCCTAGATAGACGCATTACAGGCAGGAATCAGCTCAGCTTATAACGTCTCGTCAAGTCTATCAAGGGAACAAATTCAGGTATGGCTAAATACACTCCCGGTCAAAAGTGTTTGTGCATGCATATTATGTTGCAGGCAGATAATGACAATATCAGAAAGGCCTGGATTGATGCGTTACAGGCAGGAATCAGCTCAGCTTATAACGTCTCGTCAAGTCTATCAAGGGAACAAATTCAGGTAAGGCTAAATACACTCCCGGTCAAAAGTGTTTGTGCATGCATATTATGTT
>JXSR01S043557.1:63119-82420 GCA_000969725.1 Ophiothrix spiculata | reverse complement strand
TGTAACAGGATAGACTATTTTCAGGTTGTTAAGTTTTAAAACAAATGCGCAGATATGTATATAAACTCATTTTTTTATGTTCAGACGAAAGTAGTAATATGCATTACATGCCATATTTTCAAATGCAATGAATGCAATTCTGGGATAGTTACTTCGATAATTATACATTATAGATGATGAAAATCCGATAAACGCCTTTTGAGATAATGGCTGAATAAAGGTTTTGTGCGGAAATACTTCAGAGCGGCAGTGTAGTTATTATATTTCATTAGGTGAAATCCCGTTTTCTTTTTCATTTCTTTTCTTTTTGATTTGTCATTGTAGGTGATGAAACTTTTCAGGATGTCTTCAGAGATTTCAGCAATCTAGCTTCAAACAACCCAGAGAAACTCAATAGGAACTTCCTAGATCAGCAAGACAATCAATAACAACTTGGTTTCCCTTTTATTTGAAATAGAACTGAAATTGATGACGTCATGTAAACTGAATGGAGCAAGATTGTTGACACATTATGGAATAGGCATACCCTTACAGTAAAGCTTTTAAGCTGGCAATTGTTCCACTTCAAAGACAGTTTATGTCTGGATATTGGTTGGTATCTCAGCTTTAACAAAGTCTGAGAAACAGTTTCTAGTGCTATGAAAAATTCAACATAGAATGGAATCTAGATATTTGGACAATTTGAATTTTCCTGCACTGCAAGTAGACCCATGGGGAAAGTTTATACCTACCTATGATATCTCATTTTCAACCAACTTTGCTAAGATTGCTTATCCAATAATGGAGTGACATTCTAGAATGCTGATTAGTGCAGTTTGCTCATTGTTGAATGAAATTTATATCTGGATATGACTGGTCGACATCTGAGTTTCAATGAAGTCTTCAGAATTCTTCCCAATTGCAGAAGAACAAAATGGAGAGCGGCCAGCAAATGTCACACACCAATGATGTAAGGACCAATGTTGAGGTCCAAGACACATTGTGTAAGTCCATGAAGAAAGCCTTGGATTATTTTCATATTATATTTTCATTAATTAATATGTCCATAAACTTGCCTCCGGTTGCAATATTAATTATCCAGTTTATTTTAAACAGTCATTTGATATTCTTTCTAGGATCAGATGATGTTGTTGAGGTGTCTTTTATCCATAATGCTACAATTGCCCAAGTTCGTTATGCTTGGTGAAATCTTGTTACCACTTGCTTTGCAGCCGACATGTTATGATATTTTCGAAAATTATAGAGCACAAATCAATATTTATGAAATCTAACGTCCATGTAGCATAAATGTAAAAGAAATGGATAATATGAACTAGATATTTTCTATCTAGATTGGTTTATTAGGCAAAAAAATTGTTGTGTTGCCCTCAGCAACCGACCCTAGTCAAATGTTGTTTTTTAAATAGGGTCGGGAAAGCACCCAATTTAGCTCAGATTGGGTGTTTTTTAAGAAAATGTTTTGAAAATAGTGAAAAAAGCACCAAAATTTGAAACTTTACGTGCTTTAAAAAAAAAGATTTACAAAAATTATTCTCCAACCGACCGATTCATTTTTTCAGAAATTCCAGTTGAGGGCAACACAACATTTTTTATGCCTCCGCCAGAGGCATTATGTTTTCTGGTTGTCCGTCCGTCCTTCCGTCCGGGCTCGTTTTTTGGAACTGGTGAGGCATGGAGCGATGCAAGTTGGTGGACTGGTGGTAAGGGTGGCTAGTAATTTTCTCTGAAAGTTTTGGCGCAAAATATGCAAATTTAGTCGGTTTTTAAGCAGAAAATATGTGATTTTTTGTGATTTTAGGGACTTAGAAATTTTCCGAAAGGAGCATTTGCTAAAACTCCACTCCTTCAAAATTTTAACCCCACCTTATTTTGATTGGCGCATCACATATGCGAAAATCGGCCCGATCGGCCATTTAATTAACGAATACAATCCGTTTTAAGATGGCGCTCTTACATGTAATCCTTTATAATTTCATAGATACAATGGGCAATATCTCCTCAACGGAGCAGAATTTTATTTTACGCGTATCTCTAAAACCGCATGGCCTACGTTAATGATATTTGGTGACTGGGTAGACCTAGAGCCAAACTCGATCCAGCAACAATTGTGGAGCAAAATATGCTAATTAAGTACCTAATTTGCATAATTTATGCATGAAATGGTTTAAATGGCATATTTTACAAACCGTCCACCTTACATTCATGAAATTTGGTGGGTAGATAGGGATAGAGCTGCGCTTGTGCCAGCTGCAATTTAAGCGCAAAATATGCTAATTAAGTATCTAATTTGCTTAATTTATGCATAAAATGTTACTTATTTTTCAACTTTGTCCAATTTCAAAGGTTAAGGTGTCAAATTGTTAGTCATGGACCAGCGATCAAAAGTGTCAATGGTGACCCCATCGTCCGACCTTAAACTGGGGGTCAAAGGTCAAAAGAAAGGTCAGATTTCAAAGGTTTGGGTCAAAGGTCAAATTTTCAACAAAGGTGGAAGGCGGAGGCATCGTGATCGACACTCTGTGTCGAGAACCGCGCGGCCCGAGAACCGCGTATTCTAGTTACTTATGCATGATATGGGCTGTCTGAGGATTGGAAATTTGAATTTCAGCATTTTGCAAGATTGTCACAGAATCTGACCAAATAAAAGCCATGATCTCATGCATGGATAATCTCCTGAATTCTATTAGGAGTGAGGCTGAAAACATAGTCAGCCTCCAAACAAAATTTTCGCTACCAAACATCTGGTCGTGACATCACCAAATATTTGCCATCAAATTTAAAGTATGAACCGGTAACAAATATTTGGTGCAATGTATATGGCAATTCAATACATGTGCAATCTAGCGCAAAATTTTATTTGGCCTCAACTCCGTGTTGTAGTTATTTTATTTGGTGTCACTCGTCATTTTGATGTCAAATATTTGGTAGCAAAAAGTTTGTTTGGAGACCGACTATGTTTTCACCCTGACAGTTGTAGACCATTTTGTTGACCTTGGAAGATGAATCTAGATATTATGTTGAACCTGGATGATGATTTAGATCAAGATGAACATATTTCAGGCCGATTGTATCCAAATCAAAAGCATTTTAAATACCTTGGCCCTGTTTCATAAAGATTTGAATCAAGCGTACATTTGATTTATCAAACGTAAAATAGGTTGATACAATGTTAATTTGCGTTTGAAATCAAACTTACGTTGATTCAAATCTTTATGAAACGGGCTCCAGGATGATCCTATCATAGTTTATACATGCGTAGGTTTCATATTTATGGAGGTGAATGTGTATCAGAATAAGAAATATGAAAAATGGCATTGTCTGGTATTTTTATTCCATTGATTCATTGAAAGTAACATTTACAATGTTTATTTTAACTCCTTAGCACATGAAAATGTCATAATTTATTTTGCCTACATGAGAAGACAAGTGTTGATAATTGTATAGGTGTATATACTTGACTGGAGCAGTACTGCTTTACCCAACTCAAAATGACAAGAGCTTATAATTTCATGAAGAAGAATTTTAGACTTTTTGGGCTAGCTGACATAACATATAATTGTATTCTTGTTATTATGGTTTTGAAACTTGACATGATCAAGGAAAATAAGTCAGGATGTAGAAAATATTGATTTTGAAGTACAGACAAAATGAAGGTGGGAAACTCTTTTTTAAGTTCAGTGATTGAAAATGGATCCAAATATAGCATTTAAATGCTCAGTTTGGATAAAACAAAATGATCATGTCAGATTTATGAAGTTGAATCAATAAACACTTATTGATATGGAGCTCATGCATATAGTATTGAGTCTTTGCATCAGCTTTGTCAGTTCAAGTGAACTATCAAAATGACACAGGCAAACATACTGCTCAGCGAAAATCTGTTCAGGATTCTTCTAAATGCTTTTTCATAGGCTCTTTTGATAGTTGCTTTAGTATAAAAAGACACTTGGACACTTTTAGATAGGTACACATACGAGAATGATTTCAACTTTGGAACATACTCTTAATGTTAGTGGATGGATTTATTTGATATGTGACTGCCACTTTCATACACTGGTCTTGGAGCGAACAAATATTATTGGCTTTTAACTAACAAAGATTTATATACATGTAAATCATGGAATTATCTTTAAATGGTTAGCATTTCATTCTCCTATATGTATGTAGCTAAAACTTGTCCATATATGTAAAATGGCAAAATGACAAAGGTCTTGTGGAATGTTAACCGGCTCATAAATATCTAATTTTCTTTTCTGTGTATGTGTATGTATACCATGTCAGGTTGGAATGGAACTTGTACTTTATTCAGAGTTCAGTTGATACAGTTTCGGTTATAACCTTTTAACCAGACAAAAATCACCCCTTATTCATTACATGCCAAAAAGAGGTATGTTGTCGATGTCAAAGGATGACATCACAAGAACATCATTTCTGAACGATAATTTTACACATATGGTTACATACACTCTATTACATAATTATACAAATTCAATCTGACCACTCAACTTGAGCGGTGAAAGTGAAGTGACCTTAAATTTGACCTAAAAATCATGTTTTTCACCCATTTCTGTTGTTTCCCCCTACCCGTACGTGAGGGGGTTGATCCCATTCGGAGCTCAATTTTACACTTAACTAGATTACCTATCAGATCTGACCAAAAGCAACATAAGTTTCCAGATAGTTTCCTTATAAACGCCTTGTGAGATATGGCTGAATAAAGTGTTTGTGCGAAAATACTTTAGACCGCGAGTGTACATGGTGCAATGAGAACTTACACTTTTGTCAATTCTGTGATCAATATGCCTAAAATAGATGAGATCAAGTTACAGAGGATATCTCTATACCGAAACAAAAGGAATTGTAATCTTGAGAATTTTTTTTTTTCAGTCTTCATCCAGTATCCTGTCTAACAAATTTCCTGGCCATGCAACAGAGTCTGGCAATATATATGTACATTTTTACCTTTCTTGTTTTGATACCTTTGTATAGATGCTTCTTGTGACCCATCATATCGAAAGTTACCTTAAGGGTCCCAAAATCAAAAGAGATTTTTTGGTCTCATCTCAAAGATTAAATTTCAGCTTTAAAATGACACCTTGCTTTTGGTTATTGGATGTATGATTGCAAAGTTACATCCAAATTGGTAAAAGGCATCGGGCTGATTCGGAAAACTATAGTTCTGAGAAAATCAAGTTTTTGTACTGAGTAAAACGTGAATGGAGAGAGGATTTTATCTTGGTTTTTAACACATTTTTCTTATGTTTTACATGTTGGAACCTGATTAACATGATAGAATACATTTCAAAGGTAACGTTTGTGATGAAATTAGAAATTCGAATTGTAATCTTGGTGAATTTTTTCAGTGTTCATCCAGTAACAAATTTCCTGGCCATGCAACAAAGTCTGGCAATATGTACATTTTTACCTTTTTTGTATTGATACCTTTGTATAAATGCTCAAAAGAGACTGGAATTTTATTGCTATGATGATTCTTCTGATGTTAATTTGTAATAAGTTTCTCTTGATTTTGTAATTGGTCAACCTTGAGTAATGTTAGAATGTCCAATTTCAATCTTACAATATTTAGTCCTTCGTTCAGAAAACTTGGATTTTCTATATTGACTATGAAAAAGTTGAAGCATTCTAATTATGGGAACTTAATTCTGTGATAGTCTGTTAAACGTTGTACTAGCTTGTTTCTCTTGAAGCAAAATCAGATTAATTTATATATAAGTAAAAATGTACAGGCATGGAGATAATTAAATTGATATTGCAAATTGTCATAATAAACCTTGCTCTTAAATTATTTATATCTTTGTAAGGCTAAATAAAATTAATTGTTTGTCTCAACTGGCTATCCAGGTTGGTACTTTTGTATGAGCTTGGAAGAGACCATGAGATCATCATGGATCTAATGGCATGTGTCCGTCACGGACCAACCAAGGTAAACAAACAAACAAACAAACAAAGCTCCCGCGCGCGTTAGTTTTAGTGTGCGCGTTAGTTTTTTTAAAAGTCGAAAAACATGTTTTTTTGCCATTTTTTTTTGAACAATTTTCTTCATAATTGGCAAAAATTCCTTATGAACCCCTTTTATATTTACTTGCAACATAAGATTTAATTAAATTGGTTCTTTACTCTGTTTAAAAAAGGCCAATCTTACCATTAATTTTGAATCTGACATGTAAATATATGAGGGAGTACATATAGAACTCATGACTTCTGTCACACACGAAAAAAAAAAAAAAAATCATTGAAAATTAAACCGCATTTCGCATAGTTTTCAAGAGTAGGAGAGCTTTCAGACAAACAATTAATTTTTATTTAGCCTAATATATATATTTTTTTTGAATAAGCTAAGATGCAACTCAGTAGCTCAACTTACATTTTTGTGTCAGATTTTTTCCCCCTCAATTTTAAAAATATTTTAAAAGCATAATATTAGTCTCCGATATCATTTATAAGTTGGAAATCAATGGACCATAAGGAGCAGACACAAGGTATATTGAAATTGTCATACTACAATCTTTCAATTTTGTAGAAAATTTAAGTAATGCAATGAACGTAAAGTAACATATTCAATTTTACGTTTACTCGATATGTGTTTCACCAACAGTATGATGAAGTATAAAGTGCTTTTAAAAAATGACTGCAACATAATGATGTAAGCTTTATGAAAATGTATTATATTAGTAATATAAACATGTGGTTAATATATACTTATGTGAAAACCGTCAAGAATCAGCCACCAATTGCTTGAGTATCTCTAAGCAGCAGGGTTATGGACATGATTGTCCCAGGGGGTACTGATATTTGTGTCCGGGTAACCACCCGAGTTCTGCAGATTCTGAAGGTGACCCTATGTGAGACCAAATATTGGCAAAAATGGGTGAAATGATACCCTATCTGAGACTATAAATATACCATATCTGTTCTAATGGATACACTTTTCAGGACCATACCTGTTCAAATAAATACCCTATCTGAGACAGCAAGCAAATGTGATGAAATAATTATTACAAGAAATCATATGTAAAATGTAAATGTACACCATTTGAACTTTTTAATGAAGTGTGTCTAGGTATTTGAAGCACTTTTATTGGCAAATTAAGGCATCATTGACATTAATTCAACCATTCTTTCTTAGTTTAATACCTATAAGAGACTTAAAAGCCAAATTTGATACCCTATGTGAGACTTGCAAAGTAGCAGGTCGATTTTGATACCCTTTATTGCAAGTCGTAAGACCTGTCCAGGTCTCGCCTTTTTGGTAACGCAGGTGGTTACCCCCTGGGCATGATTGTATACACTAATTCACATAAAAGGTCAACTTATAGCTGTGATCTTTGACTCAAAAACAACTCACTTACCTGTATTCTAATTGTAAGTTGGTATAAATTGGCACAGAGAGTTGGATATCGTAAAAAACAAGTATTAATGGAATATTGTGATTGTTAAATCTATTAGTTTGTTGCCCAGATATGGAACAATCTGCTCCTCCTAAAGATAAGTGGAATCGTGAGTCTTTTGCTAAGATTCTTCTTGGCATACAACTGGTGGTTGGTTCAGAAGTGGACACAAACCTTGTTAGATAAATGTTAAAGGTGGAATTCATGATTTTGATGTAACAAAAAACCTCGCCTCTTTTCTAGCTAAATAAATAGAAGAGTACACTATAAAAATATTCTGAAAATTTCATTTGATTCCGACCATTCGTTTCCAAGTTACAAGTTTTTCAGCATGTTGAAAATCCCCATAGGCTACTGTGTTGTAATTACTGTCGGGGCCCCAACAATTTAAGAAAATGACACTTTTCTCACTTTTCTGAAAAATGCAAGCACTTATGAAAGAATGGTTTGGGGATCGTAACATATACCAGTTGAGGATTCTTATAAGCTAAAAAATTTTGATAGAGGTGACCTTGAGGGTGAAAAGTGGATCATGAATTGCCCCTTTAACATTTGTGTCTTTTACAGATTGATGTATAAATTTACCTTGGACCCCAAAATTATTCTCAACTTGCAGAACAAATTGTAGAATAAAGCTTAAAAAATGGATATCATATATATGCACCCCACACCCCATTCCATATTGTGTATTCTTCCAACATGTATCATTACCCATCCCACCCATCTTGAGAGCTACAGGGTGTCCCAATAAAAAGGCTACCTATTTTATAGTCCGTTTGTCTGAGGTAAGATAGTAGGAAAGTTGAGTTGTTGCAGAGGTTGATTTCAAGTGTATTTTAAATAATGATGTGAATGGTAATCATGGGTAGAAGACAAACAGATATATTATAGGCCAAACAATAATTTATTGGACAGCGTAAACACAAATCCAGAGTACAGGGCTCCATTGTTTGTAAATGCAAGTCCTGCATGGATTTTTGTTTAAATTGTCCAATAAATATTTATTTTGCCTATAGTCATCTACAGATTCAGTGACTTTAATACTGTCTCCTAGAAATAATGCACTCTAGGCCTGGCAAAGGCATTGTGTTAGAGGCTTTTTTCCATCTCGCCAGGTGCACACTGTATGCAGAGCCACAAGAAGGAGCATTTGCATAGGTGACCAATGGCTTTTGGTGACTTCAAAAACCATAGAGCAATTGGAGTAAAGTTTCTTACCCAAGGACACATGGTCCGACTGAGTCCCTTGATCTAACCGCTCTACCATGCTCCCATCCATGAGAACATTGCGGTTGTATTGAAATGTCACCGTGCAAGGTACATAAATGTTAGGTAATGTTCAGCATTTTAGGATGGGGTTGATTTGAACAGCCATATTGGGACACCCTGTTGTATGATTTCACCCACGCATAGTATCTGTATATTAAGCAAAATTAATCAGCAAATAACAACATATGGCCAAGATAGGTGCAAAAGAGGGTTTGTTGTTTATTTTAATGTCAGCGGGTGAGAGGAGCACTCTAAGTAAAATCCTCAAAATTGAATGGGAAAAATAATTGTTTGTTGAAGATCTATAAGATGAGTTATATAATAAGTAAATAGGTAATTTTAAATGAAGTCAAACATTGGAACATCTATATGTAATTTTGTGTCCAGTACTGCAGATTTTTGAAATGGCATCTCTTGGTTGAAGTAGACCATTCCTAATAATCGGCGTATTTTTGCCGCCGTGGAATATCGGCACTCATAACGAGGCCAAGCATGTCATATTATGCATTGCAACTAATTGACACGCACATATATGCATCACATAATACCATACTTGGCCTTGTTATGAGTGCCCATATCCCTAAGCCACACGGCCGTGATATGGCAGAACCATGTATCTCCAATTTGGGCATTTCGAGAAAAAGGCACTTAAGAGTGAAGGTCTGTAAGAATTGAGCAAAATTCAAAAAATGCGGACAAAATGAAAAAAATCGAATTTCTTGAAAATGTTTTTAGGAAGAGGGCTTAGTGAGTAAGAAATGAAAATGATGTTTAAAAAAATCAATATGTCTCGTTGCCATGGCAACAAGGTAAACAAAGGAATACTCAAAATGTCGAGAAATGACATTTTTAAAATCTCGAAAATGTGATTTTTCTGCAAACCGTCACTTGAAGTGTTAAGGGAAACAAAATTTGATTATTATTCTTTTTTGGTTTGGCATATTTTTGTGTACAAAATTCACTCAAGCCAACAGGATACGCATTAAGGAAAATCCCCAAATTGATTTTTGAAAATCCCCACATTTGACACTTTTCAAATCGCGGATTTTATGTCAACTTTGAACCCTTGTATAACTCATGGTAGTGAAATATTTTTCATGCCCATTATGGAACATAAACATTAAGTCTTGTTCAACACAAATTCACTTTAAAATTACTGGGATATTATTTTCTGTATGTGTACTACCTCTTCAAAGTTGTCTAATTTTGCAAATTATCTCAAATTTAGCGTAAATACATTTCCCTGTGTTTTATACTTTAAAACACAGAATATCGGGTGCAGAGTGAAAAAAAATGCAAAGAATAAAATAATATTAATAAAAAAATAATACTTGTAATGCCAAATGGATTTATATTGCGCATGTGCAGAATTCATACAGCTAAAAAGTCGCTAACTCCCATATAACAATTATGAAAACGCCTGTAAAAATGCAAACTGTTTTGTATCGAGTAATGAATAATAATTAACGTCAACGTGACTCCTCGTGAGAGTCAACGTGACTCCTCGTGAGAGTCATGGATGCTGGATACCCTTTTAAGAGTCACTTGACTCCCTTTTTGCTTTCTGTGCACTGAAAGCCAAAAGGAAGTCAAGGTTACTCCCAAAATGGAGTCCAGCAAATTTTGTCTCTATGTCAATATTGACTCCATTTGGCTTTGAATATCATGACTCTCGTCAGGAGTCACTTTAACTCTTTTGAAGAGTTGAGATAACTCCAAAAAGAGTTGAGTAACTCGACTCCTTTTAAAAGTCAAACGTAAATTACTCTCATGAGGAGTCACATTGACTCCCATGAGAGTCAAAGTCACTCCTCATGAGAGTCAACGTGACTCCTCATGAGAGTCAACGTGACTCCTCATGAGAGTCAATGTGACTCCTCATGAGAGTCATGGATGCTGGACACCCTTTTAAGATTCACTTGACTCCCTTTGGCTTTCAGTGATGAAGCATGGTAAAATTTGGTACTTGAATTTTCATGAAAATAGCAAGTTGTGTTAAATCGGTGGAACAAAAAGGACCAAACATCCCAGTTATTTTATTCTATTTATGTTTTACCAAAGGTATGAAGATTCAAATCCTTGCCAAGACTTTTTTTCTTGAAAAACCCTACTTCGGCTGCTGTGGCATTTGAAAAGTGTAGTTAAATAAGGTTAGGAAAAATAGTAAAAAAAGTGATTTTTCAAGTGTAGGATTGGGCATAAAAAGAAGTGCTGATTGAACTGGCAACACCTGTCATGTAGAGTTGAACAATGCTACTTCATAGTGAAATCACCATTGATATAAATTTTTGTTACATGAGTATGTGTCAGTACTATACAAACTTACTTTATTTTTTCTTTAAAATACCGTAAAATATTTATATTCCCCCTTAGCATTTTGAATTGCGTTGCCATGGCAACAAGGACACGAGGGATAATAATATTTGCAGCACAAACATTCTGGCCCAAGCCACATACCCTGCCAAAGTTTCAATATAATTTGATGAACTTCATTTTTTGACTTTGTCCGCACCTTGCTAAATATTTATGGACCCCTACTCTTAAACTCTTTGGAAGAGTTTAGATGACTCTGAAAAAAGAGTTGAGGTGACTCTTACTTAGGAGTCAGCTCAACTTTTTTTCCAGAGTCCAGCATCAATGACTCTCATGGGGAGTCACGTCGACTCATCGTGACTCCTCATGAGAGTCAATGTGACTCCTTGTGAGAGTCAACATGACTCCTCGTGATAGTCACATGACTCCTCGTGAGAGTCAACATGACTCGTAAGGGTCAACGTGACTCCTCATGAGAGTCATGGATGCTGGATTCAATTTTAAGAGTCACTTTATTCCCTTTTGGTTTCAGTGCTTAAGGCTGGTAAAAATTCTAAGAATTATCACCAAAAGCTTCGATGTAATTGTACCAGCCTTTCCCACTATTTGAGTGAAAAGATAGCAAGGGGACACATAGAAATTGCTTTTGTAGTGTGTCCGTATTAAGTATCTGTGGTCAAAATGTTGACCTTAAACATAATTGATAACTGTGTACACATATCACAAATTAAGTTTCCACTTTGCAATTTCTCGATCCCTGTACTCAAACAACCAATTACGATATTTGTTACGACTTGGTCCTCACATTTAATGTTCCACATTCCAAGAAACATTTATTTATTTATTTATTTACATCTTTAAAGAAGGTATACTGAAAGCCAAAAGGGAGTCGAGGTTACTCCCAAAAGGGAGTATAGCAAATTTTGACTCTATGTCAATATTGCTCCATTTTGGGGGTCACTTGACTCCCCATACTCGACTCCCATGGGGAGTCAAATATCATGACTCTCTAAAGGAGTCACTTAAACTCTTTTGAAGAGTTGGGATGACTCCGAAAAAGAGTTGAGGAAACTCCTACTCAGGAGTCAGCTCGACTCTTTTTCCAGAGTCCAGCATTAATGACTCTGATGAGGAGTCACGTTGACTCTCATGAGAGTCATTGTGACTCCTCAGGAGAGTCAACGTGACTCCCCAGGAGAGCCATGGATCCTGGACACCCTTTTAAGAGTTACTTGACTCCCTTTTGGCTTTCAGTGCACTGAAAGCGAAAAGGGAGTCAAGGTAACTCCTGAAATGGAGTCCTGCAAATTTTGACTCTGTCAATATTGACTCCATTTGGGGAGTCACTTGACTCCCATGGGGAGTCAAATATCATGACTCTCCAAAGGAGTCACTTCAACTCTTTTGAAGAGTTGAGATGACTCCTACATAGGAGTCTACTCGACTCATTTTAGCATTAATGACTCTGATGAGGAGTTACGTTGACTCTCATGAGAGTCATCGTGACTCCTCAGGAGAGTCATCGTGACTCCCCAGGAGAGTCATGGATCCTGGACACCCTTTTAAGAGTTACTTGACTCCCTTTTGGTAACTCCTGAAATGGAGTCCTGCAAATTTTGACTCTGTCAATATTGACTCCATTTGGGGAGTCACTTGACTCCCATGGGGAGTTAAATATCATGACTCTCCTCAGGAGTCACTTCCACTCTTTTGAAGAGTTGAGATGACTCCTTCTTAGGAGTCTACTCGACTCCTTTTAGAGTCTAGCATCCATTACTCTCATGAGGAGTCACATTGACTCCCATGAGAGTCAATGTGACTCCTCATGAGAGTCAGTGTGACTCCTCATGAGAGTCATGCTGCTGGACACCCTTATAAGGTTCACTTGACTCCCTTTTTGGCTTTCAGTGATGAAGCATGGTAAAATTTGGTACTGAATTTTCATGAAAATAGCAAGTTTTGTTAAATCTGTTTAACAAAAAGGACCAAACATCCCAGTTATTTTATTCTATTTATGTTTTACCAAAGGTATGAAGATTCAAATCCTTGCCAAGACTTTTTTAGAAAAACACTACCATGGCTACTTGGGCATTTGAAAAGTGTAGTAAAATAAGGTTAGGAAAAATAGTAAAAAAAAGGGATTTTTCAAGTGTAGGATTGGGCATAAAAAGAACTGCTGATGGAACTGGCAATACCTGTCATGTAGAGTTGAACAATGCTACTTTATAGTGAAATCACCATTAATATGAATTTTTGTTACATGAGTATGTGTCAGTACTACAAACTTACCTTATTTTTTTCTTTAAAATACCGTAAAATAGTACATTTTCCCCTTAGCATTTTGAATTGCGTTGCCATGGCAACAAGGACACGAGGGATTTTAATATTTGCAGCACACACTTTCTGGCCCAAGCCCTATACCCTGCCAAAGTTTCAATAAAATTTGATGAACTTCATTTTTTGACTTTGTCCACACCTTGCTAAATATTTATGGACCCCTACTCTTAAAGTTTGAGTCTCTGCCTTTTTTGATTAATATTAAAATATGATTCAAAATCAAACTTTATATATAAGATACAATGATATTTTTCATCATATACCTTTTTACCCGAAATATGATAAATTATTTTAAAGGTATAAATGATTTTATAAAGTTACGTTGTTTTGCCATAAAAATCTGATCCTGACTTGAATATGGCAGAAAACAAATCAAGTTTCTATCATGTTCTGTAAGTATTTGCATGATAAAGCAGTTTATGTTATGTTTTGTATGCCTATTTATTGGTTTAAAATTATAAAACTCCTTTTAATTTCCACAATTATATAATGTACACACTTTATAATGGCAAAACAACATATCTTAGACATACATTGTTTTACCAAATTAAGAATGCCACATTTAGTAACGTTACTTGAGATACGTTGTTCTGTCAGGAGGAAAAGCTAAAAAAAGTGCTGAGATACGTCCTGCTATCTCTGAAACGTTAGGAATTCATAAGCTGGGGCTTTCAGAAATGAAAATAGCGCCCTCGATATACTAAAAACTGCTTTTATCTCAAAATGTCAAAAATTTGAGTTACGTGGTTCTGCCATATCACGGCCGCACAAAAATGTATGTCAATTATAGGAATGATTCATTAATTTTTTTTTATTTGGTACTTTATTTGTACTTTTTTTTTTCCAACATCCTGCCCTGCAAAAAATTATAGTAAATTGGTGCTAGAGTATTGAATAAATAATAGTATACATTGCATAGCTAATTTAAATAATTGTTGCTCAGTTTGTGTGCTAGTTTAGTTATATATTATATGCCATATAGCAAGATTATTTTGGGGCAAGTTTGTTTTGAGTTTGAAGGACATATAAGGTGGTGTATGGCTGTGGCCATATATGGGTGCGTATCCATGTAAAAAAAAATTGTACATACATTGTGTTAAAACATGAAAATGTGGAATTAATAAGGCTGATTGTAGTTAAGTCATTCAACACAAAATTATTGAGTTTTTTTCATTCATGTGCATAATATTTATAAAAAATGATGTGGTTTCAAAAAGATTTACTTTTTTTAACCATGCAGGTTTAATTCTTCTCTACTACATGTACATATGCAAATGATGCAATAAGCCTAAAGCACTTTGTCTAAGCTGAACGCAAAATTAAGGCACAAATCGTCATGTGAGTGCAAGAAAGTCGTATCTGTAATGGAGTTATATTTATTTAATGCCTAGTAACTAGAATGTGAAAAATCCTCAAAAATTTCTCTGCCATATGTTAGTGGCTCTTGAAACCATTCACCTAAAGAACCATTTCATGAGCCACTGACATATGGCAGAGAAATTTGACCCAAGACTGGAGATTATACAGCGTGAAATCCAAATAAATGACATATGGTAGCTATTGTAGATACGACTTTCTTGCACATGACGAAATGATACTTTCAGGGATGTCACTTCCTATTCACAGCTATAACACATGTAAAATTGCCCAAGTCATTTCGCAACAGTGCAAGGACCTGTAAAATATTATCCATTGTCAACAATATGCCAATGAGCTAAGTCTCAGTATGCAATAGGTCAGTGGCGGCCCGGAAGAGGGAGCAATTGCCCCCCCCCCCCCCCCCCAAAGGATTTCCGGAAAAATAAAAACACAAAGAAAAATTGAGGGGATAAGGAAAAAGAAAAGAGAGGACCAGGAAAAAAATCGTTTCAATTGTAACTTTGTATCAATTTTTGTTGATAAAATGAAAATGATATAGTTATGAATTATGTTAGTTTTCAAAAGCGACATTAAAAAAAATTTGGTGTACCTTTTGGGCCTCATAATTCAGTTGCCGCTCCTAACAAGTAACCCTGGCACTGTGCTTGCAATAGCTACACACATCACCAGCTTTAGATTCATGCTATGGTCACATAACCACAGGTCGCCAATGCAACGTGGAAACATCGGAATGACATCGATGAATGCTTGTGTTGCCCTGTCAGTTGCCAGTTGTTAATTATAACCATAACTGAAGGCATTGTTAATAATTCACAAGGTTTTATCCCTAGTTAAATTCTTGTGGCATGCTTTTGGTGTCTCTACGGCTCAAAGACGCAGCCTGGTCTCCGCGTAAACACTGTCCAGTCAGTTTTTAAAAACCTTGGTTTTATTTTTGTGTAAGCTTAAAATTTCTTTTGTCTGTGACTTAAAAACTGTATAAAAAGTTTAGTAAAATGTACAGTATAAACACTCAAATTAAATCTTATAACCAAAGTATTTATAGCCTTGGTTTTTGGTCATAAGTAGTTTCTATGTGCAAGATATTTCTTTCATTTGAAACAGTTGGTTTACTCGGAATATATTTTTGGACCTTAGGGTATTTTAATAATACTTACATACCAAATGTTATCAATCTTGACATCTGGGGCCTATTTCACTAACATTATTTTTTTGCGATGATTTCTAAAACTTTCGCAAACTAGAATCCATTGCAAATATAATTTGCGATTACTTTTTCATTTTACTAACATCTTTTCACTTTTATCTCCGTGGACGAGCCCATCGCAAATTTTGCGATGATCTCGCCCAAATATGGCGCGAAATATGTGTGATGTTTTCTTTGAGGATGCTTATAAGCACTCGCAAGATATTCATAGCAAACAAAATATAAACAAGATATTCTTCGCAAACATCGCAACATCTTAGTGAAAGCGGTTTCGGAAAATCCATTGCAACTTGCGATGAAGTTCGGCATTTGCGATTGATTTATACGTTAGTGAAATAGGCCCCTGATGGTTTGAAATCATACTGGTAATTTGCTGGTCTGAAGTAAGCCTTTGTTAAGGAAATAGAAAAAGACATACCCGGATATGTTTACAATGGGGCATAAATAGTCATTGATTTCATCACAAAAGTCAGACTGCAATATTATCTTGGGATATTTTTTGTATATAAATAACATCAGAATATAGTGTATGTTTTTGATTGTCTATTATTGGTTGTTTCCATGGTTATAATGTCTTGCCATTTATATTCGGCTCTTCCATTTGAAATTTATACCCCCTGTGGAATCCAGTTGGAATTGTTATGGTTTATTTAAAATGCTACATTTCCACAAACATTTTTTTAATTTTCTAAAAATGTTTGGATCTGGAATGAATGAAGATTTGGTTTTGTGTGAGTTCCACTCTTCCAAAACCACTTAAATGTTGACCAAATTGCCAATTATAGTTGGAATTTTGAATTCCAGAGAGGAGTGTATTTTTTGGATGGAAAAGCCCATTTAAAGTAAAGCAATAAAAAGAGTTTTATCAGACCAAAATGTACTAGAAATTGTAAAATCAAGAATTATTTTATTTAAGTTTTATTACTACTTTATTTTAGAATTGAAAATTATAAAGCTTCATGTTTTAATTTCTTGATTTATAATTATTTTTGTCTGCCCTTTTGAGGTGAAATTGTGGAGGCTAAAATATTGAAATAAACTATACAAATAGGAAGAACAAGTTTGTAAGATACTTTGTTTCATTTGCTTGTTTTTGTTCAATTTTCAGTGTATAAAGTGTAAGAAAAAAGGTGTGGGTGGAAAGGACGCATACTTGTAAAATGCTGTTTTGCTGTCAAAAGTACTTCAATGTTTTGAAATTATCCATAAAATATATTTATCATTAGCAGCATGTTCAATAGTAATTATGTTTACTGTGTTTTAACAAGAATATTAGGAAATAGGCTCATATATACGGTGATGGTGATGAATTACACAAAAGAGGGTTAAAACTTCTGAATCACAAATATTTAAAATATATATTGAAAGGCCTCCAATTGAGGTTAGTAGATATTTGTAACCAAGAAGTTTTAACCCTCTTTTGTGAACAAAAATATTGTGAAGTGATAAGTATTTGTCCTCCTGCAGAGCCCCTGCAGCATCCCGTACCCTTTACCGCAGCCTGTAGTTTTATTACATAGTTGCATGAAATGGGCAGACTAAACAAAATACGCACACAAGGTTTCAATATTGAATACACAATTACAAGAAAGGCGTAACTCTACCAAAACTGTTTTTGAGTTATGAAGAAATATCTGAATATCGTTTTATGAGTTACTCAGCTAATCAGTTAATTATCCCAAGAACCTCTTTATCTAAAACAATATGACAGCACATGTGTTTATAATTATTTATTCTTCCCAGGCAACACTAGTGGATATTTTAATAGCTGGAGTCGGGTCTTTCTTGTAATGGTATAACAAAATATTGTCACCCTAATAAAATTATTATCTCACTTAATTAAAATTTCACTTTATATATTCTTGCCTATCTCACAACAAGTGTCAGTTTATATTCCTGCCTATCACACAAAATGTTATGTACATTGCTTATAAATTGCGTACCTAAATTTATAAAATTACATAAGTGAGTTTTGGTAGTTTCAATTTTAAAATATGAAACAAACAGTTGAGAATATACTGAAAATGAGACAAAATCAGCAAATGAGAGGCATCAAAGATTTTTTAAGCTAATGTCACCAGATAGAGTGCTTTGGAGTCATCATAGGGAACCAGAAGTCGCTACATATCCAAACTGAGTCCCCGTTGAGGTTTGTAGCCATTCCGGGCTTGTAGCACCATGTAATGTGTTATTCTTGCTGTACTCAAATTCTGTATGTGACTGAAGAATTATACCATTTTGAGTATATGTCACTATCAATGTGGTTGGCGCAGCATGAGTTCCCTCGCCTTGCACCAATGAGGTCCCGGGTTCGAGTCCTGCACCCGGTGCTTTATGTGCATTTGTTTTCAGTCCATGCTCGCTTCCACAGGTTTTTCTCCTGCTTTCAAAACTGAATTTTAAAAATATCTTGGAGCCCTGTTGAAGATAAGCTTCCTTAAGCTTACTTGGTACCAAGTTGGGTTTCCTTGGCGAAAGCCTAAACAAGGTGATTGAATGCTTATCCAAGAAAGCCCAACTTCACAGATTTTGACCTTTTCAATATAAGCCAAGTTAGAATGCAGAGTTGGGTTCTTTTATACAACAGGAAGCCTGCTGTGATAGGAATAGTTTGGTGGATGTAACTCAGTTTGAATGGTTGAGTTGGGCTTTTCTTGTACTGATGTATTCAATTGTACATTGAACCTTTATATTCCTTCGGTGAATATCCTCAATGAAAATATTTGCATTCAAATTGGATAGAGTAAACCATTAAAGTTTACACTTAATCCTCTTCAAATTGAATTATGGCTCAGTTCTTATCTCTGCTCAGACTTCATAAATGTCACAGCAGATATTTTGAAATTCAAAGTTTGATCAAATAACTTTAGTTGAAATGCAAACATGCAATGAAAACAGATATTAATCAAATATTTAGAAACAATTGCAGTTGAAATGTTGCATATGTTTTTCCTTTGTAAACTGAACATGGACTATGAAGAAAAAATATTTGACCATATTAATACAATGCAATGTAATTTTGTTCTTATCACAAGCATGTGAATATTGATGTACAATATTTTATTTCCAAAACATATTTGTGAACTAGCATAACATTTTTTTTTCATAGGTCCGGCTCATAAAATAATGTGTTGGTTTATTTGTGTGTATTGAATTTGTCATCTCAAAGATAATTGTACACTTGTATTGTATGTGTAATAAGAGTATTTGTGATCAGTGTTCCCCGCTTAGGTTTTTGAACTACCGCCAATTTGAAAAATTTCATCCAAGTTAAAGAGTGCTTACGATAAAATAATTAGTTGTGGCTGAAAATTGGCTCAATAAAGCTAGAAAAATATCTTTCTCACACATTTCCAGAAAGTCGTCGCGCCAATTTTCACTGCTCC
>JXSR01S043554.1:873-10897 GCA_000969725.1 Ophiothrix spiculata | reverse complement strand
TTGAATCTCATGACACTTTATTAATTCTTGTACTCACTGATTTCATCTTCAATACATTCTGGTAGTTCCTTATGCCAAGAATTTTTAGTAGTACATACCAACATCTTAGTACCATTCAGTGTGTACCCTTTTCTACATTTCATTGAAACTCTTTTCCCATAATTATACCACCGTTGGTATGGTCGTAGTATAATATTTGGTATTTCAGGCGGTGTACAACCTGTGTTTATCCATATTGACATTCATTTAGTATTTTTGCTTGAACCAAAAAATAATATAATTACTCATAATTGCTGCAAATTATTTTACAGCTACATAAAGTAAGATATTAAAAATATATTATTTTTCCTTGGTGATGGGTTAAGCGACAAGTAAAAATTATCACCAAAAATGACACATGTTCTCTGATCCTACTTAGTTTCTAAAACTGAGCGCCCTACAGTCTATTATACTAGCTTTAGTCTGTGTGCAATTTTGTTATCCAGAACTCGGTTGTGTACAATTTTCGTCATCCAGGACTCGGTAGTTTGCCTTTTTGAGTTGCACGGTGTGAATCATAATTCCCCGGGATTCAATATCAGCCTTCCATAAAACAAAATTAAAACAAACCCTGTGTAGGAGGAATGTTAGTCCCCCGTTCTTATTGTCCGGGCTGTAAAGTAAAGTAACTAACAACTCACACGCAACATTATTTTTACGCTTTATTCCGTTATGGAGGACTATTATTCCCCCACACCAGCACTCCAATGATGCATTTTTTGGTTATCCGGGTCCCGGCTGTAGCCTGTATACAAGATATCCAGAACTTGGTTGTATGCAGTTTTGTTATCCTTGACTAGTTTGTATTCATTTTTCTTTGTTTATGACTTGTGTGAATGCAAATATTTTAAAGGGATGTACCTTGTTATATAGTTTCATCTGTAGAAATTGTATTGTCAAGGTTAATAATATATAATACGCGTTGTCTAGCTAGCTCAGTATATTAGAATATTTGTATGCATTGGGTATGAAATATACGATAACAGATATTGACTGTTTATCTCTCACCTTTGAGTTCTGGTGTTATCCATATGTGTTGGTACTCTTCTTCAACTGAAAAATAAGAGATTATATTTTAGATCAAGAAAAAACAATTCTCAAAGCAGATATTAATAATTATTAGAAATCTTCATGCAACACAATCACCAAGCAGCTCGGGCCCGAGACGCTTTAGTGTATTTCTGAAACCAGAATGTGGCTCTCCATACCGACTAATCAATCTGTACTTCGCACATCTAGATGCATGTAGATTAAAATGGACTTCAGTAAACGATAGCACGAGCGTAAGTGACTGCACGTGTACATACGCGTAGTTGCGTTAGTTCAACGCACACACCGGAGTGTCAATACGTGCACCTGGAGTAAAGTCAGATTGACGCGCGACCGTGTTAACACAATCTGCACTTCGGAAATCTACATTCATCTAGATGCATCTACATTTGATACTTTCGTGTGCAGAGCCCCAATGTTCCGCAGCACAGACATAGTGTTACGATCGGAGCATGGTTTAGTGAGTTAGGGTCATATATTACCCGGATGATATATAGTTATTCGGCCCATAATGGTTGCAATTAATAAACACATTGTTTTGATATACATTTTCACGTTGTCATAAAACATTAAGAGGCGTAGAAAACAGGCAATTTTAAATGGCATGGTATCAATAATTTAGACTTACAATGGTTTCTACAATACTAAAAAAGCGGATTATACCTTCGCAAAGTGGATATTGCACGCATCGTGACAAATGCGATGGATTTCCTGCTTCATTCTTCATCGACTCTACACCTGTGACGTTGAATGGTAGTAACGGATTTTCGGGAATAGCATCATCGCCTGCTCCAAATTCGGCGCAGATGTACGGTACTTCATAAGTCAAACAGATATCTGTGTCCGTCAGGGGGTAATGTACTTTGGTTATATTGAACTGATAGCCACCAAAGTATTGTGGTCTCTCAGAATCGAGAGAATCCTGCTCTTCTGTTAGCACCTGCAATATAACATATTTGTTCTAAACTTATTGTATGAAACGGACAATATATTCTAAGATCTACATTAATCTATTGAGGGGGATCGTAGAGTAAATTGTCTCGTTATGGGTCTAAATAATTTATCTTTGGACCTATAGGTCCGTATGCACAAAAAGGTTTAAGAATTAGACCAGGCTTAAAATTTGACCTGGTTTTATGATATTTTTCACAGTTATATAAATATATCTAAGATCTATACAGGGTGAGTCAAATTAAAGTGTAATCAACGGAGGATTTTTTATAGGAAATCTGTTTATGTTTATCAGTTTTAATTATGTTTGATTAATAGCATATTTGCTTCAACGTGAACTCTTAACTGTACAGCAGTGGGTAATATTTTATCGATTGTGCATTGATGAACTTGACGCTTCATTCAAAATGTTAAACTGGCACGCATTGAGCAGAGATAGAGTCAAAACATAGTCGGCCTTCAAACAAAATTTTCGCTACCAAACATTTGGTCGTGACATCCAAATGACGATTGACTTTAAATAAAATAACTTCAAGACCGAGTTGAGACCAAATAAAACTTCGCGCTAAATTGCACATGTGTTGAATTGCCATATACATTGCTTCAAATGTTTGATACCGGATTATACTTTAACTTCGATCGCAAATATTTGGTGACGTCACGACCAAATGTTTGGTAGCGAAAATGTTGTTTAAAGGCCGACTATGTTTTGACCCATACTGAAGAATATTAATTGATGCAGATCAAAGTACTGTTGGTAATTTCAGATATCAGTGCACAATCTTTACAAACAATGCCAGGAGATAAATCATGGCGCAACAATCATGTAGCAATCGGCACTGGCATTTTGCTGCTATCATCAGACTCATAGGCCGATTGAAGATCGTCGTCTGTTTTGTCTGTATAGAGTTTACGGATGCCAACCAAGTCCCATCACCTAAAGCTTTTTAAATATTGTTTATAAGCTGAAGACCACGCAAATCTTCGTAACAGAAAAAAGTAAGGCCATGGAAGATCCTGATCCGGATGATTCCACAAAACAACAACCGAATTAGAAGATATTTTTGAGAGATCTTAACATTACCTCAAGAGTCAACCCCTTACCCGGTATTTTACAATCCACATTCAACAGCCTGTTGTTTTCTTGTTATTTTTTTCTATAAACATTCCTATCATAACAATTGAAAGAGGCAACAGCTTTTGTCACCAGTAAGCACGTAAACCAAATAGCGTAGTTTGTTGCCGTTCAAATTGGGTACCTCCACTCAAATGACTATAACTTTAAAATATTTTGTCCGATTTCAACAAATACATTTTCTACGAAAGTTAATGAAATATGGCATCTCATACAGGAACAATTTTGCAAAATGATGACAGGAACTGGTTATATAAAATACATATTAGATAACGCTTTATTTTGACTCACCCTGTATATTGTCATATTTTTGTGTTTGTTTTGTAAGAATTTTGGTTGAATCTTCAATATTTTAAGCTGTTGCGGTTCAAAAATGTTTAGAAAGGTCCTTTTATGGCAGTGGTAATTTCGACTTGTCAATGGCAGATAGAAATAATTTAAAGTTTGAGCTCAGTCGCTGTGAAATTTGTTCCATATATAGAAATTGCAACCCGTATACAGATGTCTACCATTATTGTTCTTGTTTATCACCTGATGTCGTCCAAATCGCTCACCCGACCCGTCTGGTGTTTCACTTGTCCAAACATCCAGCTTCCATAATTGATCTCCTCGCACCTCCGTTCCCTCCTTATTGATATCTAATACCAAGTCAAATTCCAAGTGGTATTTACGATATGTCCCGCCACGAACTACTTTGAAGTTATACATACTGACATTGTATACTGGGAGGTCTAGTCATAAAAAACATGAAAAGAAATTCACAATTTAGCGTGTTTAGCCTAAAGATTCACCACAGTATTTTTACAGCTAAATATACCCATGTCACTTGATTGGCGCATCTTTGGTCACGTGCCATTGGTCATTTGGTCCATTTTACAGTAAACATCACCAACTGTGCAATAGTGTCATGCAAAAATTTTGATGCATTGCACGGTTACCTTTTTTTTTTTTTTTGGTAAGGCGCAACACTGGCAGTCGCGGGCGTAATTTTAAATTGAGTACGCTTGCACAGTCCCGCGGGCGCAGCATAAGACGCATCGTTGCATTAAAGACGACACGTACAATACCATAGATGTTGTCTCGGTTTGTTTTGTTTACAAAGATTTATTTAGCTGTCATATAAAACAAATAATGAATGTTTCCTATTCGTGTCAATGGAACAAATATTTCATGAGGTGAAAGAACAAATGCCTCATTCAGCTCGGCCCCGCTTCGTTTGAAGGGAGCATTTGATCTTTAACCTCATGAAATATTTGTACCATTGCACTCATAAACATTCATTATTTGTAAAATAGTATACCTTGTGATTTCAGGCGGAACATTTGAGTATTTGAAACTGATTAAATACCATTCTAGATATGTATTTTAAAACAACATTCAAATGCATCAGATTTAGTTAGGGCTCAAGAATCAGTGAGATATTTGGCAAACCATACCTTATTATGTAGTAATTACCATTGCCTGATTGCCGAATCCATACTAAATTGTATGCATATATGTGACCTTCCAGCCCGTATGAGCAGTAAATGCCAGAAACTTCATTTTGCGCTACAGGTGAAAATACATGTCGAGGTCATAATTTGCCGAAATTGATTTTTTTACAGATTCACAATCCTAGTGCTTACTACAAAATACCAGCAAAGTTTCATTTCAAGAAAATGATATGAAATATGAAATAAATTGGCATATTCTTAAGACGACCAACAGAAAATATAGGGCTTTCTAATCTTCGAACGCGTTTATCTCAGTTATACGTTTTACTCCCTGACAACCTTTGATGGACCATAACTTGACTTCTGGAAATCGTGTGAAGTTCATTAAGGTGTAATTTTAATCCTTAAAGCATTTTCTTTGCAAATAATTACAAAAGTGGAAATGACAAGAGCTGGCATTTACTGCTGTTTTGGGGTGGACGGTCACATATTATTTGTCACCTTTGGGTATTATTATCGTTCAGTCAAACAGCAACTGGTGATAGTTTAAATTCATAAGTATACAAATAATATTTTAAGTGTCTGATACCAGAAGTAGGTAGACGTAGTCTAGAAAATTATGTCTCGTAAAATATCCTGTTTTCTATTTGTCGACCCGAAGATTATAAAAATTAATTTCATGCAAAATAGGCAGCAGGTAACGTGATACTGGGGCAATCTACACGGGAGTGCAAATCCAGATGCAAACGCATCTTGGAGATGCGCATCTCCGAGATCCGCATCTCCGTAGACCGCTTGCACGTACGCGTACATTGAGTGCTATACAGCAGATCCAGATCTGACGCCAAAGTCTACTGTAAAGCGGCTTACGGAGATGCGCATTCATCTGGATTTACACTCCCGTGTAGAGCGCCCCATTGATCGCTTTGAGCTTGATTGGTACGTTGAAACAGAAATAATTAAGATAATTATGAAATTTAACAAAAATAAACGCCCTGGCCATGACGATATTGGAAATAATGTTTTGAAAAAAATAGCAAAAGAGATAGCTAAGCCACTAACTAGAATATTTAATCTTAAAAAGTTCCCAATACCTTAAAAATTGCCAAAGTTGTTCCTATTTACATACAAAAAGATGACCCTCAGGTGTTTTCCAACTATAGACCAGTGTCGGTTCTTCCAAGCTTTTCTAAAATAATTGAACGATTGGTTTTTATTAATCTTTCTATATCTTCAGGGATAGTTCCCAATACCTTAAAAATTGCCAAAGTTGTTCCTATTTACATACAAAAAGATGACCCTCAGGTGTTTTCCAACTATAGACCAGTGTCGGTTCTTCCAAGCTTTTCTAAAATAATTGAACGATTGGTTTTTAACAGGTGTGTAGACTTTATTGACAAATACAAAATTCTCAATTCAAATCAGTACGGTTTCCGAAGTGGACATTCAACCTCTATGGCCATAGCTGACTTTGTTGAAAAAATTTGCAATGCAGTAGAAAACAAACAACAATCACTTGGTATATTCTTGGATCTGTCGAAGGCCTTCGACACTATTGACCATGACATTTTACTTCATAAGCTCACATATTATGGGTTCCGCGGCAAAGTTCTAGACTGGTTTAAGAGTTATCTAAGTGATAGAAAACAATATGTAATGTATAATAACAAGAAATCGAATCTCGAAAAGTTAATTTGCGGTGTACCACAAGGTTCTATACTAGGCCCCTTTTTGTTTATCTTGTACGTAAATGATATTGTTAATACTTCATCAATTCTTAAGTTCGTTTTGCTTGCTGATGATACCACTATTCTGTACTCTAATGAAAATCTTGCAAGTAATATTAATGTTTTGAATAATGAATTAAAAGAATTAACCAATTGGTTTAACGCAAACAAACTTCGAATCTCGAAAAGTTAATTTGCGGTGTACCACAAGGTTCTATACTAGGCCCCTTTTTGTTCATCTTGTATGTAAATGATATTGTTAATACTTCATCAATTCTTAAGTTCGTTTTGCTTGCTGATGATACCACTTTTCTGTACTCTAATGAAAATCTTGCAAGTAATATTAATGTTTTGAATAATGAATTAAAAGAATTAACCAATTGGTTTAACGCAAACAAACTTTCAGTAAACGCCATAAAGACTAATCATATGCTTTTAGGAACTCACCATAGAAATACAAAAGACGATGCTAATATCTTTGTTGAGCTAAATAAAACAAAACTACAGAGAGTAACTACAACTAAATTTCTTGGAGTCATTGTAGATGAAAATCTGACATGGAAAAACCACATTGATGGTGTTACTTAAACAGTATCTCGGAATATTGGTGTCATCAATAAACTGAAGTATTCTCTACCTAAACAAGTCTCGTATACATTGTATTGCACTTTAGTTTTACCCTATGTTAATTACAATGTCTTTATTTTGGGAAATACTTGCAAAAGTTATTTGGATAAAATATATAAACTTCAAAAATGGGCTGTAAGATCGATCACAAATAGTCACTATAGAAGCCATTCTGCCCCTTTATTCAAAGAATGTAATATTTTAAATGTTTATGATACTTTTAAACTTGAAGTTGGTATTTTCATGTATAAATTTTCTTCAAATCGCTTGCCAGAGAGCTTCGATAGCTTCTTTTCAAAAAATGGGGATTTACATGAATATTATTCCAACGAGAAATAAAAAGGTTTTCTCAGAACAATCAATAAAAACGTCTGGACCTATTCTTTGGAATGCAATTGATCACAAAATAAAAAAAATCAAAGTCAATAAAACACTTTCGGAAACAACTGAAGTGTCACCTCATATCAAATTATCATTAGCAAATCTTTGTTTGGAGCATAAGTGAATTTTGTAGTTTCTTTGTTTTTGTATTTGTTTTGTATTATTTTTTCTCAGGGTTGTGATTACACATCAGGCCTTCCTGACCTTTCAATCACATCCCCCATATTGATTTGTTTGTTTTTTATGTACATTTTTTAATATGTTTGTAAATATTGATATGGAAAATAAAACTGTCTGAATGAATGAATGAATGAATCAGCTGCTTATGTACTAAAAAAGACGGCTGTTAAATGCTGCTAGTATGATTGAAGGAAGTTTCATCGGGATATTTCACTTTGCAATACAAGTACGAGGTTAATTTTGCCGCCCATTTGTTCTTATCCACTTAAATATTCAAAATATTCGCGTTTATTGAGAGTTACCAAAACTATTCATTATCCTTGCCAAAATTTTAGTGCCTATATAAATGACAGGTCGGAGTTGAACATATATCTGCCTGTAAAGATGATAGAGACTGAAAATGTTGATGATTAATAATGATTACTGAGTAATATCTTACTCCAGTGTATTTTTATTCATTGAATGTTTAAAAATTGAGTTTGAATTTTTAAATTCCTTATTATTATTATCTTACGTCACAAATACGGCTAAATCTCTTATTTTGAAAGATGTAAATTCGGTGAAATTTAAACTTTAAGGGGAGGCAGTGGTCCCAAAATGTTAAAATTTGCAATTTGGCCATTTTTGTTTTTTTTACAATTTCAAATAACACACAATTTCAGCTTTCATTTGCTTTTTATTTGACTTCAATCGGACCTTCCGTTCAGATTTTATGGCAATTTCAATGGAATGAAGTCTCGCAAAATGTATTCAAAATACGGTTTCTCATATACAAATGTGTGTATTGCATTTCTTTTGTATTTTATTGAATATAGAATTGAATAAAATGACAGAAACTTGCTGATTTCACTTCTTCTTGGTGTAATATTTTCATTCAGTTCATGGTTGAAAGGTTTTAGGTTCCAGAACATTTCTAATGAAGCTAATTAGCATAATTTTATTCAAAATTGGCAAAATTTACTTTTTTTCGTCGTTTTCGGCATTTTACGCAAAACGCGTTTTTCAGGACTGCGTGCAGTTTTTTCTCGGGAACCGCTCATCCGATTTACATGAAACTTGGTGACAATCTTTAAATTAGACAGATCTAACTTATTATAAAGAGAAAAGTTGTTAAAAAAAAACAAATTTTTTCGTGAGACAGGTTTTCGTATATTTTTTTCCATTTTGCGTAAGTTTTGAAATTACGCATCTCTGTACGCGCTGTACGAAAAACTTTTATTTTTTTTTCTTTGTATAATATTTTTCATATTATTTTAAAATAAATGTATACAAAAGAAGAAGTTCAAAATCACTTTGGAACATATCGAAAAACTGCGTGCAGTGATATCCTTCACTCTTAGAAGGCCGGGATCAAATATACGAGTAGTTTTCGGGATCATTTTGTTTTGATCCTTTAAGGATCACTTTTGATCCTTTTGCGGATCAATATATACAAATGGATCAAATTCACCAGGATCATTTTTGATCCTTTTTTAGGATCATTTTATTTTGATCCTTTTTGATTACAATACCAAAGTTTTGATCCGTATTTCTGGATTACTTTGATACGGAAAGGATGAGCTCACATTTTGATACCGCGTTTGGATGCAACGTGATATTTTGTTTCATATTTGAGTACACCCCATTACCGCTACACAGCGGGGAATGTATACTGTGGTGTAACATGTATAAATACGTTGATTTCATCACACAGTCCCGTGGTCGAGTGGTTAGAGCATTGGTCTCGTAATTACCAGCAGGTGTAAGTGCGGCGTGGGTTCAAACCCTGCTAGGGTCACTTCAGTGTGATGTTTTTATGCAGATCTTTTTTATAAGAAATATTTGATCCTTTTTTCGGATCAAAAATTGTGATCCTTATTTTGGGATCATTTTGATCCTTAAAGGGTAAGCTCATATTTGATACCTAAAAAGGATCAAAATTGATCCTTTTTGTCTCATATTTGATACTTTCTTTCTAAGAGTGTTTAAAATTCAATATGGCTGCCATGGCAACGGATGAAGCGACATACGTAAAAATGAAATAAAATGAATTCTACACTTAGTATACATCATCTCACCAAATATGAAGTTTATTGAATGTGTATTTTAAAAAATCACCTATGGGACCACTGCCTGCCCTTAATTTGCAAAGACTAAGATAGCCTATAAAGGCTTATAAACTTACAGTATGGACATAATCTGCAGCAGTCTTTTGGATCTACGCGTATCGGGTCCTTACAAAATATATTTGGGCATGACCTATGGCTGCATCGCATCGACATCGTATCGTTACTACATGTACAGGTAGAACAGTGATCGCCTTCCATGTATAAGATGTCACCTCTCTTTATAAAACGTGTTCCTCTATAGTTACAAAAGCCAAGTCCTCCGACATACATATCTAATAAAGTAATAAAGTAAAAAAAACAATGAACTATTGAATGAGGAAATATTCCTCGAAGTGGCGCCAAGTTTATATATTCATGCATCATGAATATTCAGATAATATCGCATCGCATCGA
>JXSR01S043550.1:3994-15682 GCA_000969725.1 Ophiothrix spiculata | reverse complement strand
TCACCGGGAGAGCTCAAGATTTCTACATTATCATAACAAAAGCTGTACAGGTGCACTCAATGCGATATTACATGTCATTACAAAAAAAAAAACATGAAATTGATAACCGGCCAATTTACAAACGTGCACTATCAACTCAAAACATATTTGCATCAAAACTGGCAGGGCAAATTTAAAAGGAAAATTAATAACGATGGGCACACCACATTTTAAACATAAAAAAGTGGAAAACATGAGACAAAAAAAGCAATTGCCAGTCGTGGGTGCAATATTTTGCAAAGAATTACAAACTCCATGAAAAACATACTAATACAGAATGTTTAAAGAAAGCAGCGGCAGACCCATCCATTCCTCAACTCGTGTATGCTCATTCACTGATAAATGACAACAACGAAAAACTAAAACGGGAGGGGTGGGAAAAGGAAAACACACCACAAGGGGTGAAACTTTGGGGCAAAAAGATAATCTTAAATTTAGACCAGCAACCAAAATCAAGAAAATAATTTAACAAGCCCCCAGAGCACACATATCGAACAGAAATGAATGGGTCAATCGCCATACTTATTGCAAAATGCACAAGTAAAAAAATAGTAAAACCAGAGCATCACTACATAATAAAATTTAACAAAAAGGGGGAAAATTATTAAATCATGCACCTGTACAACCTAATTTATATACAAAACATACCTGAAATCTTGAGCTTGCGAAGCGCGAAATGTCCTTCCTCCACGGAATTAAATGAAAGCAAAGTTATATTTCCCCTGGATATTTCCATTAAAGAAAAATTACGGAACTCCAAAAGTTTTATTTCCAACATATGTCCGAGGGAAACAGAGTATTCACAAAGTCATGTAACAAGCCGTACAAAGTTCATGTTTCCATCGCGAGTTCCGCGGTGCTAGCATCAATGTCAAGCGGAGTTTCACCGGGTCTAACTCTCACCAGTTTACCGTTAGAGTCCTCGCGGAGTAAAACTGCTGGTACGACATTCGGGATAAAGATGCGCTTTCCAGGGTATTTTTGTTGCAACAATTTCTTCACACTGACAAGCTGTTTACGTTGCTTCCTCACGGCTTCTGTAACATCGTCAGAGATGAAAATGTTATTTCCATGAAAGGGGTTGTTCTTTAACGTACGGGGGGCTTGCCTGAGAATTTCCACTCGATCAGGGTATCGCAGTAATTTGACATGAATTGGCCTGATACGGCCATTTCTGCGTGGACCAGTAGGGGATCTATGAGCCCTTTCAATTTCTATGTCGTTGGGCAACTTCATATGTGTACGTATAAAATCCTTAACAAACTTGGAACAGTCATAATTATCTCTGCCCTCCGATTCCTCTGGCATATTGTGAATAACAATGTTATTTCTCCGTAGGCGATTCGCTTGGTCCTCAACTTTTTCTGCTAATTTTTCAAGTTTTGTCTGACTCGGAGTAACTTGATTAATTTTATCCTCTAGTGTGAAAAGTTTCTCGATATTGTCAGCCACTTGATCCTCAATTTTCTTGATTGTTTTTTCCTGTTTGGTGACTTTTTCTTCTAGATGAACGAAACGCTTTTCCATCCCAGAAAGTATATTGAGGACAGAATCCAACTTTCCATTTAGAGTGTCCATTGTGATTACTGTATCGCCATCATGGCTATTTTCGCTGTCGGAACTCATGATTGGTGTTGCAGTAGTACTTCGTAATTTTCAAGCTTCCGAATTCGGCATACAAGTTCACATGTTGTCACAACGTAGATTTATTAAACCTTGAAAATACCAAAACGGAGGGTTCAATATGCATTAAAAATGTTCCATCTTATCCTTAAACATATTCCATTAGTATAAATATGAAATAGAATGTTCCAATTCACTTCTCAATGGCGTAAAAATTGTGTTTTTCTGCACCGCATTTTACATGCACGGTACGACCATGGTGTTGCCAGTCGCCCTTTGGTGTCGGGCAATAGTAAGACTATGGTCTTCAGTCAGCTTGGCTAGATATTTGTCACCATTGTCATCTTGAGCAGTGAATATTTATAAAAGATTTACACTTTACAGTGTTTGAAATATCAGCTAAGCAGACTTTTGTGTGGTGATCAGTTTGATCCTGGCTCCAGAGCTTACAGCATGGAATCACTGATATGCTGCCACAGAGAAACTGTACAAAACATCCATCAACGTATCGGACCAACACACACCTAACACATGTTAATTTCTAACATAAAAGTATAGGTCTACATTCCTGTTTTTAAGGTACGTTCAATCTGTTATCCATGTAGACAAGATATGTTCACCATATGGATTACAGATTGAAGTACTACCAATACATACGTTTGTGTTCATCTGTTTAAAAAATTGCTAGAAGTTTGTGTACATTAAGTGTACCTTGGTCCAATATTTTATATTGATAAGTGAAATGGCCATAAAAACTTACCTTTATTTGTCATGCAGCTTTTTTCAAACCATCTAAAAAGAATTCCCTTAGCTTCCCTCAAGTTGTGTCTAGTCCACAACCAAACATTGCAACCTGATATAATCCCAAGTATATCCTTAGTGTGAAATATTCCTATTGCGATATCAGTATTCCACTATGACAGCTCATCAACAACAGGCCAATGCATAAAATGAATGCCACTATTATTCCATTGACTTGGTCACGCTATCTGAAAGATATAAAAAAAGACACAATGTCAAAATTATGTCAATGACAATGAGTGCTTACTCAAAAATGATAAAATATTTGGCCTTCTACGGACATAAAATGTGTATGGTTGGTGAAATCTGAAAAGAAATTACAAGTATAAATATGTTATTAAAAGTCACCCCCGTTTTTGGGGGTAGAATTAAAGAATGGTCCATGATCATTAATAATAAAGTTCAAGACCTTTCTTCATTTGAATAACTTAATCCTTTAGATTTGACTTTGTTACATGGCTAATTTGACAAAAGTTTAAACTGAAAAAGAAAAGTTTTTGTATTCTACAGTCATAAGTGACCTATGAATCTATTAGCAGAAGTACAGACCATCACTAACAATTGTTATTTAAAAAAACCTTTACACCAGTAAAAATTGCAATGGACATCCAACCGGAAGAATCACATAGCCAATTAAGCATTCTAAGTCAAGAATGCCTTCTTCCAAACTGAACATTTATACTACTGGAATTAGTTCGAGAAGGCGTTAATTTTCAGGGCATTGTATAAGCTGAGCAGAAATTTCAGTTCTAGATCTTGTTGGAAGATTAACCATATCCTTTTTCGGACCTACAAGGCACTACAAGAAAATCGAAAGTCCAAATAAACCTCCACTGGTTTAGCTAACAGCCAGCTACTCATAATACTTACATAATTTTTTGGATGCAAGTTTTTGTTTATCATGAGTAAACAACCACTTGGATGTTTAAAAAAAGTGGGTAAAATCTGACAACATAAAAGTTCTGAGCATTTTGAGCAAGTAAGAATAATAAATGTGACATCATGTACACATTTTTCTTGCTTGAATTATAGCCTTATTGAATAATCATTTCAAACTTTTGAAACAATGATTGAAAAATACCCTTTTTTTCAAAATCAAAAGGTCGCATATCTATCTTCTCCTGTAAAAACAACAGGAATGCATTACCTCCCTAGAATTGTAGAATGTATCATTTACAATTTTCAAGTTTTCATCCACAGAAAAATCTTAACAACATCATCAAGTGAACCATGGGTTTAATTTAAACTCATACCCAAACATTGTAGAACTATGTTATAATGTACAAAAATAAACACACACAAATTTGGGGATTGGGCTATCCACTGGAGCTAAGGAAAACACCAGGACATTCATTTTAAAGGAAGTGGTGCGCACAGTTTCACCTAAGGCGCTCACCTGAGAAAATACCAAGCCCTGCTGAAAATATTTGAAGAAATAAACAGAGTTTTTATTAATCACCCCACATTATTCAATCAAAAACAACCATTCCAGAGTTCGTGTGAATTTTTCCAGAATGACTTTAGAAAAAAAAATGGTGTAGTGTAAAATTTCCACAACCATTTTTCATCTGAAATGAAGGTTTAACTGAAAATGGTAAGATTTGAGTTTAGGCCCAGTTTCAGGGTTGTGGCTGAAAATTAGAGTTAGGTGCAGGATTGGGGATAGAATATTAGAATTTAGTGTTAGTTTTAGGGTCAAAGGTTTGATGGAACCTAATTAAAATTTATTTTTCCATCCACACTTTTGGCTGAGTTCACACTTTCTTCTTCCAAGTCTCCATCCTGAATTTCACAAAACAACAAGCACGCTGCCAGTGAAATAAATAAGCAAGTTCATAAAATACTGTATTGTGGGTTTACAAAAACAAGAGGGAAATTAAGTGTATCCAACATACAATATTTCTGTGACGCAAACATTGTACTATACAAGAATTCACTATTGGTTGTCTAGGGAAGTTTTTTGAATGTGATGAATACTCTTAAAATATTTATAACAAACAAAGACTGCTAAAAACCAATTCAGTGATGTATCTGGCAATGATCAAAAGTGTCACAAAAGTCAAATAAAAGTCCATTTAAAAGTTGTCAATAGAGCGACTTGGTTGGTATGTCCCAAATCTTGTATATCTCTGTCCAAAACATATTTTCCTACCATTAAATACATTTTGATCTGAATTATCGGAATGGCTTCCTGGACACGTATTTCTTATGATGCTGGGCATGCCCAATGTTCATTGATGAACATGATTGATGACATCATTAAACATAATCCTGTTTGAAAATCTTAATTTAGAAACAAACCTCAAGCCAACAATAGTACGCAGAAAGCCCACGGCCATCTGCACGCTTTGTTACATGTGTGATTTCTCATAAATAAACACTTCCAAAATTGTGGGACATTTCAACAATGAATAAGTTCCTGTATAATATTCTATCGTAAACAAAACTCGCTGAAAGTGGTTTGTACTTTTACAATGACTTTGCTCGCATGTCAGTCAATGGTCACTCTTATGCAATCATAAGGAAAGATCATTATTTCCGATTGGTTCTATAAACAGGACATAGGATGTCAATTGCTCACAATTGAATTTCCACTTGTTATCAAAATGAAGTTCAGAGTTGAATGTGAATTTGGTCGTTTTGACTGCTAGTATCAAATAATAGATCATACCACTGACCAACCTTTTTCCATTGATCAATGTCCACTCTGTCTATTAAATCCTCTGACCAATATAAATCCAGTGACCAAATAAATTGAGTGACTTACTAACAGCGAGGTTGTGGCGTGCAGCGCCACAACCGAGGCTTGAACTGGATATATATATCCAGCTACATGGCTAGTGGATTTTGTTCAGTGTTTGGCAAATGGTATTTGGCTCAGTCAGAGCTAATGGATAATAAAATTGATGTACATACAAATCTTGAAGTTTGATATAAAGCCGCAGAATTCAAATCTTGTACTTATAATGTACAATAATGTACTCATCTCTTTAAAAGTTCAAAACAAAATAGACCCTCTCTATCTCATTTAATGAGAGTATTTCCTCCATATTTGTTAAATTTTAAATCCCCTTAGCAAAAGGAAAAGTTCCAGGAGACATGTAGGTCTCTCCTAAGGTCTCCTTGACACTTTTTGGTAATTCTAAGTAGTCTCCAGGAGTTTTTTGTAAATCCTGGGTCAGTCTCCAGATCTACAGGAGGTCTCCTGGATTTTCACATGAAAAGAGGCTTCTTGGGTTATCCTTGGTAATTAGCCTAAACAATTCTTTCTTTCTTTCTATTTCAGATATTGTGGACTTCAAAAGTCTTCCTGTGTGATACACATTCTGTGATGCCTGCACAAACAAATGAAGACGACTCACTATTTAAGAACATCTTGACCAGACAAAATATTCAGCATACATCCATGTCACGGAAGTCATACTGGACATGATCCTTGAGGATAGTAATAGACTAAGGATACTGAGGATAATAACAGACTGATGATCTGATGGACATTAGGAAATGGGAAGTACCAAAGAGGAAGTAATGAAGACCTGATGAGACGCGATTTGCATTAATTACTCTTGATTTGGCTTCATTAGGTGTCTGCAATGTTTCATGTGTAGCTTGCAAATTCAATTTCCAATTGCCTGTTGAATTTATATCTTCAAATTAAAATTGGGCCGATACCTGCTGATAAACATCAATTCATTCTTTTATCATTAGGGGCGCACCATTAGATTTTCAGGGGGGAGCAGGAAGTTGGGTTTGGGTCGATTTTTTTTTCGCGCCCCATTTGGAAGCGATTTTTTTCCCCTGGAAATTACTGTTTTTCTGCCTATTCAATGTTCAGGGGGGAATTTTGTTTCTTCTGCCTGTGGAGGGGGAATCTTTTTTTTTTTTTCAAAAAACTTCCTGCTCCCCCCCCCCCTGGAAATCGAATGGTGCGCCCCTTAGTAAATATAATCTTACAAACTTAGTACCTGTGAACATTGAGAATTTGATAGAAGCACTGTCAAATATAAAGCAGATGTTGTTGGCAATTCATATGTTTTTTGCATTTTTTTCTTGGATAAGTTTTTATGGTTTGAAATCGGCAACCTGTAAAGCTAATTTTAAATGACACAATTTTGAGTTTCCACCTAGATGTAAAAGTTTGTGTTTTAATAGTCTGATAGTGTAGGCCACATATTAGAAGCTTGAATGTTTCCATAAGGCTAAAAAAAAACCCAACTCTGTCTCAGGTTCCTAAAGCCCAAAACCCTAAGCGTTTTTTTTTTTAGACAAAAAAGGCTATGCGCACGCGGAAAATTTTTTAAATTACGTATTTAGGTCACTATTTTTTTTTGGCCGCTTTGCGCCCAAATTTTTTCCTTTTTTTTCACTCGATGTAAGAAAAAAAAAATAAAAAAGCAAAAAGTCTCCTAAAAACCTTTAAAAAAAAAAAAAAGAATTGCGGTAAAATTCGAGACAGAGTTCTTTTTTTCTTTGGCCTAATATACATAATGTACTATATTACTAATAGATATATATCCATATCATTAGAGCAGAGATGCTAGTTTCTTTCTAGAGTCTCTGATTAGAGGTATATGGGTGAAAACCAACCAATAATAGGCCTAATTGTTGTGTTGCCCTCAAATTGAAAACTTGGTTATTTTTTAAAGCACCCAAAATACACCCAATCATATCAAAATTATTCTTTCCCAACTCTTATATTTTCTTTAAATTTTTGTCTAGGGGTCGCAGAGATCAACACAATAACTTTTTTTGACCTAATTATTATAAAAGAGTAAGTCATGCAAGCACTGGATTGAAAAAGTTAGCAGCCAAGAGGTTAAAGTCAAGCACACTTTTTTTTGAAATTTCTATATTCAGTTTTTATGCAATTTCTATATTGAGCAATGCAACCATCCTCATGATATCTACATTTTTGCACAGCAGGCAATGGTACAAAGGTTGGTTTCTGAGCGACAACAACATGAATTTGCCATTTGTAGCCATAACAATGCTCTCTACTACACCGAATATGTGCCATTTGCACAATTTCAAAACTAACCTTAAAGGGGCAATTCATGATTCACTTTTCACCCTCAAGGTCACCTCTATCAAATTTGATTTGTTTTGCTTATAAGAATCCTCAAGTGGTATATGTTACGATCCCCAAACCATTCTCTCATATGTGCTTGCATTTTTGAGAAAAGTGAGAAAATGTGTCATTTTCTAATTATTGTCGGAGCCCCGACAGTAATTACAACACAGTAGTCTATGGGGATTTTCAAAATGCTGAAAAGTTTGTAACTTAGAAACGAACGGTCGGAATCAAGTGAAATTTTCAGTATATATTTATGTTGTACTCTTCTTTTTACTTAGCTAGAAAAGAGGCCACATGAAAATCATGAATTGCACCTTTAAAGGAGTATGGTCTGATTGCTTCAACTTTTTTTCAACTTTTTTTTGGGATTTTGGTACCAAAATATTGCTCATATTTTTCTCATAACCCGTGTGAAATTTCACGGCTGAGTTATGTTTCGTTTCGGAGATAAGTATGAAAATGTGTCTAATTATGGAAACCATAATTAATTTTATACAGTAACGTATCTAGTATAGGCGGCTCTGAAATACAAAATTGCCCATAAAATCAAAACGGTTTGACCGATTCACCTGAAATTTGAAATTTAGATTTCTCATGCAGTCATCTTTCATATGACACTGAAAACTAAATTTTGAAAAATCGGACCAAGCTCCTTTAATACAGGTGTCCTCAATCAGATTGCTTCAATTTTAGGGATTTTGGTATAAAATATTGCTTATATATTTCTCTCATAAACCTTGTGAAATTTTTCTAAAACAAATTATCTTTTTCAGATGCATGTGCAAGTAAAAATTTGACCATGATAATAGGCCTATGTTTTTACAAACAACGGTAAAATGCAAAATTGTGATGAATACAATAAATACATAAAATAAAAATGGTTTGAATGTAAACTGAAATTTGAAAAATTGGACTATGCTCCATAAACACTTGTTTTATTCTCCCTGTAGGCCCCTAATCAAACAAATATACATATTTGTACCATTTTGTTGTAAACACAAAGAAACACAAATCAAATATGGAGTGGACCCCCATCCTCCGCTACTCCTTGAATAAATAACATGATATGATACTCACAAATTAATACAACAGACCTGCAGCTATATCTCAGCATCAAATATCTTTTTTGTCAATTCCACAAACCAAATGGTTGTCGACTGTCACACAGAAACAACTATTTAAAGAAATAGACTCTGTTGCATAAAATATTCCATTGAAAAAATTCTATATTAAAATAGGTAGCAAAATCCTGATAAACTTTATTACAGTTACGGACTGTTAGCATGCTTAGCTGCTGCTAGTACTATGCCAAATTTCTCCATAAACATAGACACATTTGCATGCTATTTCTATCTCCAAATTGCGCACTTTAACTTCCTGGTACAATAACAGCAATTCCAAAGCTCATTCCGCACATCACAGTTGGTTTATTCTCATAATAAAGCTTACATTTGAATCCACAAAGAATGTTTACAGAGTGTATCTTCAATCAAAGTATTCTGCTTCAATCAAGTCTCTTTGTACACAAAACGCAATGTGAGCAATCACTCCTACTCCCTACTTGCAGTGATGTGATGACACGCTTATCTCGCACTGAGTGTACCGATTTATTACGCATGTGGGAAGTATGCTTCATCATAGACCTTTGTTGATTAGGTGCCAAGTTGATAATAAAAGTCAAGCTAGTCTTTTGTTTTCTTCCTGATTTCATAATCCCAGATATTTTGTCTTTTTCATAATGATTTGATTTCTATCCAATCATACCCATATTTCTTTGTTCAATGGTTAAATATGCTTGAGATATGAATCTTTTGTCTCCATTAGTCTTATGCCACTTCATGTATAACAGCTCATAGAGCATGAACAATTACGGGTTATTAACTTTCTTCTTCACTTGTTTCAACTATTTTGTCATGCAGTAGATACTTGATATTTTCAGCTTCGTACCATTTTAGATCAAACATCACTACACATTTGTTTAGCCATATAGGCCTAATATAATTTGTCTCAAGGTATGTCAATTCAAGTAAAGGGACTTGCCCAGATTCTTCCTGCTACTTTCCTAACAACACTTTTTTCATGAATCGATAGAACATGTTTACATCTTTGAGGTGTCATTTGCATTTGTGTTGTTTAGTATTCAACTTTCTTATTATATCTGAAAAAATATTTGGAAAAAAAAATTATTCAATAACTTCTTGTCTCAACCTATAACATGCAAATCTGACACATATCTGCAATTTTTTTAACATCTGTTGTGTTCAACCTGATCTTTGATTCATTGGACATACATGTATTAGCAGGATAATTAGATGATTTTTCAATGACCTCTCAATTTGAAATTCTTAATTTTTAAACAAAAAACACCACACAAGAGTTACCATATGTGGGCTGCTCTGGAAAAATGACAGGAAAGTCACAAATCTACATTTTGAATAAATGTCATATAAAATTAAAATATGATGAAAAAAGTCAAAATTAATTTTATTTTTTGACATAAAATGCCTCCATGCATGAGTGTTTACCTAGAGTTTTGAAGGTCAACTTTGCCGGGAAGTGCAATTATTCACGTTTTATTGATTGCATGTTGCTATTATACACTGTAGTAATCAGTATCTTTGAAATTGATTTGCATCTAATTTTTATTGCAATATAGACTGCTTTGGGTTTCGATCTCTAAATGAAGAATGGAGAAAGAAAGTGTGACATGTTGTATATCATTCAAAAGCTTAGATTATAGAGAATCAAAATATGTCATAAACGCAATTTTGAAATTTTTGACTTTCCTCTCATTTTGCCAGAGCACCCCTCATTTCATGTCCTTGTCTTTGACATGACATCATGCCATCCATATAGGCAAAGGATGATTGGTTTTCATTGGCACATTCACTCAGTTTCTGTACTTCTGCAGACCATCTTCTGGTTCAGAGCAAATATTTTCTTACATCTGAACCAGAACTTTTTTTCTAAATCTGAAACATATGCAAAACTTCCATTTACTACAGCTTACTCTAATTTAGAAACGAAACTCACTTTTCTGTGACTGAATGGAAAGGTGGTTTGATTGATAAGGGGCGCACCATTTGATAATGGGGTTGGAAGTCGGGGTCAATTTTTATTTTTAGCTGCCGAAGGCGGTAAGGTTTTTTTTGCTGTTGAATCTTTTTTTTTCCTTTAATTTTTTTTCTGTTTTTCTTTAACTTGAAGTGGTTGGTAAATTTTTTGTTCCTGCTTATCTTTGGGTCAAGATTTAAAAAAACCTTCCATCCCCTCCCCTAAGAATCAAATGGTACGCCCCTAAGGTGGATCTGGGAGTACTTAGTCTTGGTGAAAAGTTGAATTATAATGGAAACAGAGCATAGAACAGTTGTATTTTCAGCCTCCTAGGTCTACAACAGGTCCCTCAAAATTAGTGGTTTACAAAACTGGGTGCATTTCACTTTGCTGGTTGACTGTTATAAGAATGATGATTTAATCAAACGAAAAGGTGGGTCTGGAAGTACTCAGCCTCAAAGAAAAGATAGATAGATAGATATATGTCTAACAGAACATAGAGTACATGTAGTTGCATTTTAAGCCTCCCAATTAAAGTCTACAACAGGTCCCTCAAATTAAAGAGGTTGACTTATTGGTTTGAGTTCACTTTGCAAATGGACTTCTATAATGTAGGCCCTATATTTTAGACCTACATATAATGTTTACAGATGGTAATATAAACTAGATCTGCAGAATTTTGTATAAGACCACAATTTTTCATGAACATACCACCTTTCAATTCACATAATATAGGTTGCAAATTTGCAAAAAGTAATTGTTAATGATAGGGGAAATCCCTACATAGCATGGTTGGGTATATAGGGGAAATCCCTATAAATAGCATGGTTGGGTATATGTACTGACTTATACTCAAGTACCTTTACTTCAGCATCATGTACTAGAGATACAAGAACATTGATATAATTCCACATGGAATTTTAATTCCATGTTAAAACATCAAGATTATCATGCTTGCGAAAATCTTTATTTCAACAAAATCATTCATTTCTTTAACAGAAATATCATTTGCCTTCATACAGGCCCTCAGCACACAAAATGTTAACCATAATACACACATCACAAAAATCTTCTTTCAAAACAAGATGACCTTAATT
>JXSR01S043546.1:95028-108242 GCA_000969725.1 Ophiothrix spiculata | reverse complement strand
AGGTGTATTTTGCAATGATTTTCTATTATTTATTTTCTGATAAATTATAAGTGCAAATATTATAAGATGAGCTTCAAAAAAAGCTGTAACCCAACAGTTGCACTGACATATCTAAAAAGCAGCTTTGGGGTGGGGGGCGCTCGAAGAAAAAGTGGTACGCATGCTCGTCAGGAAAAACATTGAAAAAGGGTCAAATTTTGGCTAATTGGTGTCATCTACGTCTTTAGAAAAAGGGGTACCTTTTCAGGGTAACTTTCGATATTAAGGGTGGATTTTTTTTACGATATTTTCGACTTTTAATAGGGTCTCCCTTTTCACCAGCTATTCTAAAATTCCAAGAAATACAACAGAAAAGCTTCCAACATGTCCAATAAATCATATTCATGTTTTTATGGCAGCAAATAGTGTGTTATGCTGTTTAGGGTCCATTTCAAGGTGTTATGCCATTAAGGGGTCAAATGGCCATTACGCCATTTAGGGGTCATTTTTAGTGACGACATTTAGGGGTATGATTTTGAACATTTTACGCCATTAAGGGTTGGAATTTGCTGTACATGATTACGACATTTAGGGTCTGATTTTGAGGTGCTCTGACGAACATGCGTACCACTTTTTTCTTTGAGTGCACCCCCCTCCCGCTATGGGGTCAGTGTGGGGGAGCTGAATACGCTGTGGGGTTAGTGTTCAAAGGGTTAAGAATAGGTAATGGTAGGCCTATACACAGAGCTTGACATTGGCATTTTAATGTACTTGCCAGTCAGGCAGGTAACTCATCCGACTAGAAATTCACTAGTGATGATTTATTATACTCATCATAAGACTCAGTAAAAATTTTACCCACCAGCGGGCAGGTAATATTTTGTTTTTACCTTCCCGAAACCAAAATTATCCGCCATTGACTGTCGGGTTGGGGTGGTTGCTAATGTCCAGCCCTGGGTATACACAAATAAGACATATATGAGTGTCTTTGACAAACTAGTTCTTTCACTATAAATCGCTTTACTTGATTCAACCAATAAAGCTAAAACAAGCAGTTGGCAGCTTGTAACAGTTTTTACATGTTTCAAACTGGAAGTTGTAAGAAACTTACGGCTTAATAGTTAATTTCCCATTAATTTCAAGGCCCTGTGTGTAAGGCTAACTCTTGAGGAGTATAGCTCCTTACACAGCAGCAGCACTCAAATTGGAGCAAAACTCGGGGGGGGGGGGGGGGGGCACTCACTATCTAAAATGACAGGGGTGTGCCTTCAGGAGATGAATAACAAGGGTCATCCGGTACAAATTTGCACACAAAAAGGTTTGAAGATTTCAAAATGTGGGTCATTGAGGTAACACCCTTGGACTCAAATAGAAAATGGTCTTTTTTATGTTCAAATTGCTATATTAAAAATTACAAAATTGTTAGAAATGTGCGCTGCAAATTAGGAAAATAGGTTCAAATTTCCTAAGTTAAAAAACATCAAATTAGCGAAAAAAAGGCAGGATTGAAAAAAGGGGGTCATTGAGTGTTTGAACGTTTTGGCCAAAATGAAAAGGGGGTCATTGGATACAAGCCGGTTTAAAAAAGGGGGTGGTCTATTAAGAGGTACATTTAGTGTTACCATAATGGAAGTGCCCCCCTGCACCTGAGTGGGCCAACCAGTTCACATCATGTACCTGTTCTCTCTCTACACAGGTTTTTCTATGGGATCTGGAGGAGTCATCACCAGTGAGCTGGCAAGACACTTTGATAACAACTTCAATGTAGCCAACACCATCGCCAGAACAGGCCTATCTAGCGGATTAATTGTCATGCCTCTCCTCATCCAATTATGCGTTGATGATTATGGATGGCGTGGAACTTTGCTCCTGCTTGGGGGGATGAGCATGCAATGCATCGTATGTGGTGCACTGCTGAAACCAATTGATGCAAGTAAGAAAAGTCGCTTGGTTTCCAAGGAGACCGGGGATGACAAAAAGTACCAGGAACTGAAGGAGCAGCAGATTGCACAATCCACATTTCAGCAAACTGAAGGTTTAGATAAAGGAACTTGTGCAGGGCAATTCCATGAGAAACAGTGCCACAAATTGAGGGATCAGCAGATTTCAGAATCCCAGTCTACAGACTTGCAAGAAAATGCATCTGAGCAATTTTGTGAAACTAAGTGCCATACTATAAAACAAGACAATGGTGAACTTATTTCAGAGCAATCAAAAAACCTGAAATTCAAAAGAAAAAGTCACAATGATCTTGCACAGGGGGATATGATGGAGTACACCCCAGTCCCGAACACTCATGACAATAATGAATTCCAACAGTGCAGAAATCCCGGGGAAAATCCAGATACCAATACATCTGGCTCATTTTCTGATCTCCATCAACATACCAGCCGGCCTACAGATGAATCTGGGCAATTCCATGATAATGGGTCTCACAATTCAGGTTCAGACAATCATGCTGTAATTTACATTGGTGCTAATAACAACAAGACTATTGTTGAAATATCAAAACCCAAAATACCACAAACTGACCAAGATCAGAGAAAAACCTGTACTACAAAAGTGATATATTACTTAGATTTAGAACTTTTTCGAGATTTTGTGTTCCTAACGCGGATGATTTACATCTTGGGCAGTGGATACTGTAACACGGGGTGGTTGATCTACCTTGTGCCTTTTGCAATATCACTAGGAATACCTCCATACGAAGCTGCCTTATTAGCAACTTTTGGTGGCATTGGACAACTATTTGGAACTATCATATTTCCACTTTTGACTAGAAAAATGAGAAATACATCTATTTTATATTTGACGTCGGTGCTTATGTCTATCTCCTTGGCCTTGAATCCATTGTTTTCTGTTTTGAACAGCTATATCGGCCTGATTTGTTCAGCAGTTGGGTTTGGCTTAGGGAGGGGCTCAGGACTCCTAGCTAATTTGCAAATTGCCAAAGAGAACACCAAATCTGATAAGATGAGCAATGTGTTCACATGGCTTAATGTCGCCTACGCAGTTGGATCCATTTCTAGTGGTTTTCTTTCAGGTGAGTGAAAAGCTTATTTGTGACCCGCTGTATCGAAAGGTATTAGGCAAAAACAAAAAACAAGTTTGTTTCCCGTGCGCCCTGCGCATTTCGTCTTGGCGTCATTATTTGCACATTTCTCTTTTTTTTATTTGATATTTTAGAAAACGAAAATCAAAAAAGTCAATTTGATAAAAAGAACGGGGAAAATTGCAAAATTGTTACTAAAGAAGTGTTTTCTTTTCAACAAAAACTTGAAACTGTACAGGTTTCTTACTGAAAAATCATCACCCATGCGGATTTTTGATCAAAATTTGCCTTAGCACCTCTTGAACAATAGAAAAAAAAAAGAAAAAAAAAGAAAAAAAAACCGCATTTCGCATTTAGGTTTTTTGACCACCGACAGGAAACAAACTTGGTTTTTTTTTGCCTTACGAGATACTGGCCATTGAAGCCGAGCATAGTCGAAAATCACGTCCAAGGTCAAATTTCTAATTACATCTGAAACGTTACTTTTGAAGTGTGTTCTATCGTATAAATCGGGTTCCAACTTCCAAAACATAAGAAAAACGTGTTAAAAACCAAGATAAAAATCCTCTCTCCATTAAAGTTTTACTTAGTACAAAAACTTGAAACTCGACTTTCTCAGAACTATAGTTTTCCAAATCAGCCCGATGCCTTTTGCCAATTTGGATGTTAAACTTTGCAACCGAACACCCAATAACCAAAAGTAAGGTTATTTTAAAGCTCAAAATCTCAGCTTTTAGATGAGACAAAAAAAAAGATTTTGGGCCCTTAAGGTACCTTCGATATGACAGGTCATATTTTGAACCGATCTCTCAAACATCAGATATTATAGAGGTGCATGGTACAATGGTTAGGTGCAAATTTTATTGTCTCGCCTTAAGGGGCAATTCATGATCCACTTTTCATTCTCAAGGTCACATGACTCGCGTCTATCAAAATAGAGTTTTTTGGCTAGAAAGAATCCATTATTGGTATATGTTACAATCCGGGTTTATACAATACCTAAACCATTCTTTCATATGTCCTTGCACTTTTGAGAAAAGTGAGCAAATAAATACTGTTGGAGCTCCAACAGTAACAACAACACAAAAGCCTATATGGATTTTTAAAATGCTGAAAAGCTTGTTACTTGAAAAAAGAATTGTTGGACACAAGTGAAATATTCAGCATACATTTACGTCGTACTCTTCTCTTTATTTAGCTAGAAAAGATGAGAAGTTGTTGTCACATCAGAATTATGAATTGCACCTTTAACATAGTGAGGAAGATAATACCAGTCACTTTTCTGTGCGTCTTCCGCCTGAACATGTGAGGAAGAGACAGAGACCTACCAGTCACTATTCTGTGCACTGTCCGAAGCATATCTCTTGGTGACATGAAGGCTGTGGGGGCACCCAACTTTGGGTTTTTGGTAGGGGTGTGCGGCCCAATATCTGAAACCCTAGTCTAGGGAAATCAAGATTGACTCTGAAAAGGGGTCTAGAGAACTGAAGTGACCAAAAAAAAAGACCCTTCAGAACTATTTTTTGGGCAAAATTTGGGCTCTGGAAGCAAAAAGTTTCGAAATTTTGCTTGAAATAGGGGTCTTGGGAACTAAATTTCAAAAAATAAGGCTAGGGAACTGAATTTTTTGAAAATAAGGCTTGCGAACTAAAGGTTGTACTTGAAATGGGGGTCTAGGTAGCGGAAGACAAGGCGTGAAAAGGGGGTCTTGAGGGCTGCACATACTCGTATCACCTTTCTAGGTCAGTGCCCCCCCCCCCCCTCGGGCAAGAAGGGTGTCAGGATGAACTTGCTCTGCAAATTTTTTGGGGTGTCGTTATTTGCGGTTAAATTCATTGACCCCAAGATTAAAGTCAGTCAAGGTCAAAAGGTTATTTGATGTCCAATTTCAAAAATGGTCAAAAAGGTGACCTAATGTCATTTCAATGTCAAAAACTTGACCCAAGGTCATATAAAGGTCTCAGCCATATTGAATGAACCCTTGACTCTGCATGGAGCAAATGTGAATCTTAGATAGTCCTTGACCCAATGTCCAGGTCAAAAGGTCTAATTTTTGACATATCTTATTGTTTTGATCAAAATTTTCCCAATATTTGGTAATTAGCTTTTATTTTCTAAATTAATTCTGTCCAATCATGCATGCTTTCTCGAGCCGCTGTGAGAGGCTTTCCGAAATGACAGTAAGATATGGTAGGAGGGTCAGTTATATTTTTGGGGTACTGGTAGTTTAGAATCAGGATGTATCAAAACCGACCTGGTATTCTACAAGTCTCACATAAGGTGTTAAATTTGGCTTCCAAGTCTCTGGTCTGTTAGGGTATCAAACTAAGAATGAATGGTTGAATGAATGACAATAGTGTTTTAAATCGCCAATAAAAGTACAAAAAAACACAGAAAAAGGTGTCATTTTTCATTGACCAACACGGAAAGCACTTTACGTGTTTAGGGGTCAAAAAACACTTGATTTTCAACAGAAAGGGGTGTTTTTCAAAATAAAAATACGAAATTTCCACAAAAGGGGTGTTTTTTAAAACCTGAAGAAGAAAAAATAATCAAATTTTAGGGGTAAAATTTCGAGGGGGCGGTGCATGTAACTCCTTATTTAGGGGTATTTCTTCAAGGTAAGATAAAATTTGTTTAGGGGTATTTTGTAAATCATGCATGTGTATATGAATATGAGTGCCAGCCACACCCCCCCCCCCCCTCTCTCCCAGGGGAAATTTGGCTCTGCTGACTATTGTAGATATTGGCAAAGATTGCTCATGACACAAGTCAGAAATGGTCTACAAAACATAAGCAGCTTTTAAGGCGGTATTAAAGGCAAAATGAAGTTGCTCTGACTGAGATAAAAAGGCCTGATGCAAAGAGCTAAGCAAAAAAATCTGAATTCCAAACTTTGAGCCAAATCAGACAAACGGTTTTTGAGATATTGCTGTTTAAAGTTTCTTTGTATTCTATTGTTTTTGCCAATATATTGATGAAGTTAATCATAATCATAATCATAAAGGTTCCACTGTATTGGCAAAAATGATAGAAAACAAAGAAATTAAAACCATGCATATCTTGGCAACCATATCCGATTTCCTTCAAACAAAACCATTTTGCTCAGTGTTTTAAGCTTTACTTGTTCAATGTTATCAAGTGCCTCTAAATACAGTTTCTATTTTCCAAAAACATCCTTTCGATCCACCTTAATATAACAAAAAGAAAAATTATCAGTATCAACTGAGGCAAAGTTCTGTATAACAACTAGATAAAATTTGTTTAACCTTAGTGGTGTGTCTAGCATATACCACAATAAAGGTAGGCAAACACATTACTGGTAAACAAATATTGAAATAATCAGTATCAACAATAAATACACTTTCCATGAACTGTTTTTGAGATTTAATCTTTTAATCGGATCAGTGATCATTCTGCGTGGTTTAACACTGAACTTGTGTCTAATAGTAGAAAAAATAAGTAAGCAATTTGGTGGGGGGGGGGGGGCACTCACCTTTGAGTTACGCACCATGTGCCACAAAAAACAGGAAAAAACCTCTACTTTATTTGCTCGATATCACTGTGAAGGATTCTTTCTTAGCTTGTATGTAATTTACTTTTAACTGATTGACCTTGACCTCTGAAATGCATTGTGAAATTTCAACCTCAGCATGGTTCTTGTTTTCTCTAAAAGAGGTAAAAGAAAGTATGCAACTCTGCAGATGAGGCTACATGTTATGAAAATACAAAGGAAAAAGGAAATATAGGTATACCAAATCATTGTATGTTTCATGCTATATATCCGAAACTATAAAAAATTTGGATGTGAAATTTGGTTTTAGAATCAGAAAAATACGGGCTTTCATATGGCATCCAAAAATATACAACTTACGGTTGAGCCCAGGGGGATGACCCGGATGAGAATGCGATCGGAACATCACTTTCATATGTGAATTGCCCCCGCCCCTGAAATTTGATACAATCAATTAACTTTATTATGGTAACAATGTTTACATTACAAACAAGACCATGAAGTGATGATCATGCTGCCATATTGCACATTTGTTTGTGTTTTGATATATGACAATGTTCATATCACATTTGTTGTTGACCGCCAAAAGTGGAGAAAAATAGAAATGCTTTAAAAAGAATGAGATGTTTAATTAAAATATGAAATCAAAAATATAACATCATGAACTTCAAATATCATTCCATTGGCTAAAACAGCATGGACGGATAAAAGCCTTTGTGTGTAACTCGAAATTAGAAAGTAACTTGTAAGAGATAAATTAAATATATATTCATTAAGCACAGAATGTCTTGTGCATAAATGGTGAAAATTTTGTATCAAACAATGCCTGCATTGCGCAACCACAGATATTTGTTATGGGCTCGCAAACTTCTAAATAAACTTCTTCATAAAAATATGTAATGAATAATTTTGTGAAGACAAAATTGCTGAGAGGTAAGTACTTTAGTCGTAAAGAAAGTTGTAGGGATAAGCGATTAAAATTTCAAGTCATATAGCTTGTATTATTTTTTGAGTTCCATAAGGCAGGCATGCAAATTTCAGTTTTAAAAAGGAATTCAGATTTTTTGGTTGCCAAAATTTACGTGTTTTAAGGTATTTTCAGCCTATTTTGGAGTGTTTTTGCCTAGTTTTATGCACTTTTTAATTGTTTCACCACTTTCAGTTTTTTTTTTATGAAAGGCCATTCTCATGCCTGATAATGACATGTCAATAGCTCTTGACGAGATACAAAGCGTATGAGATTTATTGCAGAAAATGTAAGTTTGAGCAACGTTTTTAGCTGTTATGGGGGCATTTTCTTGGCTATTTTCAGGTGGTTTATATAGCAATATTTGATAAATCACTGCTCTAAGCTCCAAAATTGTCTGTGATACGGAGAAACGGAAAAGAAGAAGGGAAATGATGAATAAAACAGAAAAATCAGAAATTATAACGGAAAATGCAGTTTTCACATAGAAAATACAATTTTTTGAACGTTTTTGAGATTTGACCTCGAATGCTCTTAAATAACCTTGACCACACACTGCCTCAAAAGTTATGCAGTGCTACATGTAGATCATCACATTTTAAGTTCATGTCACCAAGTTGTTGTCACCAAGCTGTTGTAAGCCTTGCGCACAGAAAAGTGATTGGTATTGTGCACTTAGTTCAAGCGACACAAAAAGGAGGAACTGGGTGAAATTTATACAGTGACTTGAAGTGTAGGGGGACAAGCTTGGGACTTGAGAGGGGGTGGGCAAATGCTGCCCATGCCCCTCCCCTCAGCACCACCACTTGTGTTTACTTGAAGCCATGCCTTTGAACAACTATACACAAATAGACATTTTAATTGCACTTAATTGGTATGTTATACTAAAATGTATATTTGTGACCCGTCATATCGAAAGGTACCTTAAGGTCGGCATAGAAAATAACGAGATACGGGCAATTGAAGCTGAGCATGTAGTCAAAAATGACGTCCAAGGTTGAATTTCTAATTTTATCAGAAACATTACTTTTGAAGTGTATTCTATTATATTAATGAGGTTACAATATCCAAAACATAAGAAAAATGTGTAAAAACCAAGATTAAAATCTTCTCGCCATTAAAGTTCAATTTAGTACAAAATTAACTTGATTTTCTCAGAACTATAGTTTTCCGAATCAGCCCGATGCCTTTTTATTTGCAAATTTGGATGTAACTTTGCAATGGAACATTCAATAACCAATTTAAGTAAGGTGTCATTTTTAAAGCCTAAAATCTCAGCTTTCAGATAAGACAAAAAAATCAATTTTCATTTTGGGACCCTTTAAAGGTACCTTTCGATATGACCGGTCACATTTTAGAAAAAATTTAGTATTATCATGCAACTTTTCATTTTTTTTTTCTACAGGTTGGATCTACGATCAAACAGGAAATTACACCTTGTCATTTCTTGTGTTAGGAGCCGTCGCAATTTTAGCAGTCAGCCCACAGCTTTGCCTGCACCACAAATTTAACACAAACTATTAAATAATACAGTGTGTGCTAAAAAGAAAAACACAAGATATTCCATGATTCTGAGAGAATCATACTACCATGATTCAGAGACAATTCATGATCCACTTTTTATTCTCAAGGTCACCTCCAAAATGGGAGTTTTTAAGCTGGTAAGAAACCTTGACTGGTAAATGTTACGATCCTCAAGTCATTCTTTTCAAAATAATGTGCTTTTATTTTTAAGAAAAGTGAGAAAATGTGTCATATGCTATCATGGGTCTATCTATCGTTGAACACTTATAAAATGTGCTTCTTCTCGATTATGCTTCAATCAATTTCTGCATATAACTCGCACAGGATGAAGCTTTGATAGAGGTGCTATGGGGTGTTCAGGATTTTGTGAACTGAGGTCATCCAGGGTCAAACAAGGGAACTAGGGCGTTTTTGAAAACAAAAATCACGCTTTGCATACACATTTTCCACTGACTTCAATGAAACTCTATTGTATGTACATGAAAAAAAAGGCATCCTTGGGCAGGGCTACCTTGGGGTGCCTTTAATGGATTTTTGATCGGAGGTCATTCAGGGGGTCACTGGGGTCAAGAAAGGTCAAATTACTGGAAAAATAATCAAAAACCAGTATCTGACCATAGGAAGGTTCTAGATTGATTGTACTTTCATAGATAGATTTAATTCAGCAAATGGCTATAACAGAAAAAGTTAGCATCTTTAACCCTTTGGCGGGCCCTTTGAACACTAACCTACAGTGTATTCTGCCCCCCCCCCCCCACTGATCCCACAGCTGCTTTTTAGATATGTGCAACTGTTGTAGCTTTTTTGAAGCTCATTTTATGATATTTGCACTAAAAAAAACTGAAATAAAAGGAAATCATTGAAAAATACATCTAGACATATCATGTTATATTCTTATTGTAATTTCCTCCTTGCTCTCTCAAGTCCGTATGCACAAAGCAGGACTAACTTAGTCCCAGACTAAGCAAAATTTGAAATTGGGGAAAATCGCACATTTTGGGGAAATCTAGTGATAATTTATGTTCTTGATTACAGATTTAAACTGAAAATTTTAATATTTGATTCATTTGTCTGTTTTAGGACATTGCAATTATTGTTAGAATAAATAAACTGTTTAGTCCGGGACTAAATTAGTTAGTCCTGGTCTAAACCAATTTTTGTTCTTTTTGGGAAAAAATGCCAATGTTCCAAAACAGACTAATGGTCAAATTATAGTCATTTCAGCATAGACCTTAATGCAAGGATATAAATTATTACAGATTTCAAAAAAATGTGTTATTTTCAAGAAATTGAATTTCACTTAGTCCGGGACTAAATTAAGTTAGTCCTGCTTTGTGCGTAGGGACCTGAATGATCTGACTCAAAATCATCACTGTGATGATAACCTGAATCATCAAATTCCTCCTCTGTGCTATCAACACAGCATATAAAACTTTGTAGCAGGTAAGTTCCTTGTTTGTGCCATTTTACCATTGAAAAAAGTCTCTCACTTGAAATGTACCATGTGAATCAAAACAAATTGTGCACGGCTTAAAACTGTTCTTGGCCTTGAAAAAAGGCAACAAATCATAAATCTCTTCTTTTGTAGTAAAGTAAATTTAATAATCTTTGAAATGCAAAAAAAATGATGGAAATTGGATGAAAAATAAAAAAAGATATGACCAATGTTGTAAGTACATCTCTTTTTTCTTCCATTCCAATGGGATTTACACAGTTAAGCAAGATATTACATGGCACAATTACGGGTAATGGCAATGTGATAAAAGCTAAGAAGTACTACAAAATTGGTCATATCTTTTTTTATTTTTCATCTGATTTCTATAATTTTTTTTCTGCATTAAATCTGCTTTACTACATTAAAGGTGTAGGTTCCTATTTTAACATGTGTGTAATCTACTTTTAACTGATTAACCTTGACCTCTGTAATGCCTTTGGAGTGGTTTCATCATCAGTTTTCATCTTGTTTACTCTTCAGAGGCAAAACAAAGTATGCAACCCTGGGGATGAGGCTGTTATGAAAATGCATAGGAAATGGCAGATAGGTATACCAATTAACTTTACAGTTTTTGCTATATCTCAAAAACTATTTTGAATTTGGAAGTGAAATTTTGGAAAATATGAGCTTCCATTTGACATCTAAAAATACAATACTTCCGGTTGAGCCCTGGGGATGAGAATATGATCGGAACCTACACCTTTAATAAGAAATTTATGATTTGGTGCTTTTATCAAGGTCAAAATCAGTTTTAATCCGTGCACAAGTTATTTTGATTCACATGGTATTAAATAAACACTGAAAACAGAAATAGAAAGTTGTTGAAGTTTACAAGCTAAATGTACAGCAGAGAAATCTTTGAATCTCCTAGAGGGAAATTAGTATGCCAGGGGACAAGTTAATATGAACTTGACAGTTTGTTATATCATACTTGTGATAGTACACAAACAATATAGTAAAGTGCTGAACTTCTGTCTACAATTGTGAACACAAGACACTGCAATGACTAAAAACCAGCTGCTAGTGTAGGCCTATAGGCCTAATGAGTTCATGTAGCCCTTCATACCGGCCCAGGGGCCCGGGTTCAAGGGGTTTTAAGCCATGACTGTTTGGAGGGCATTAATACCTGCCGAAAATAATCCCTATAGGCCTAAGCCCCCCCCCCCCAATTATATCAAAAATGACAGGTGACAGGGAGCGCTTATTTTTTATATTTAATTGTTTTGCATGACAGCTACATGTACAGCACCTTGCATCAAGGAGTGACACATCATCCTGTCAACCTGTTCAAGAATAGTTCAATGACATCATGTTGAGCAGATGCTGGCAGCTAGGGTGCTGTCAATATCCCGGGGGTGCCACTCAGAATTAATCGTATAACCATCCCCATAATGAAAACAAGGATGTGGGAGGCCTAGTTTTTACAAACAAAACTATAGGATCCTCGTTTAGGGTATCAAAACAGTCAGTTTCAAGACTTTAGGGTATGGTATGTATTTTCACAGGAAATCCTCTCTTAGGGGATTTTATACCCACATTTTGTAATCATACTTCAGCAGTGTGAGTTTCGTTTCTCCTTGTCCTTGCTGAGGCGGGGGGGGGGGGGGGGGGGGGGGGGGCACTTATATACTTTCATGTAGTGTCATCAGCGAGCAGACCCTCAAATTTTGTACCCTAAACACTGACCTGGGCGATGTGTAATCCTAACACTTTTCACTGACCTGTGTGTAAAAATTATACCCTTTTCACTGACCAATTGTATTTTAAGCACCCTTTTCACTAACCTACCATAAAAAGCCCTTAAAAATTACGTGCATGAGGTGCCAGGAAATGGCTTGCGGTAAAAGAAGCGACGTGATTTTATCAAATAGGGGATTTCCAGGTGTTTTCTGGATTTTTCAGAGGTTTTTGTGTTAATTCATGGTCTTAAAATTCATACATGTTTTTAAAATCAATACCCTAAATGCTGGTTTGTGCTTCTGAAAGTATACCCTTTTTCCCAAAATAACATGAAATTGATACCCTTATCGTGGTTCGTGACAATTCGAAAAAAAAGGTACCCTTTCCCTTGGATTTCTGCTCGCTGATGACCCCACATATACACTCAGTGGCCCCCCGGGTGCTGAGGGTGTTTTATGTCTAAATCACTATCTAATTATGATGTTACATTACAAGACATTTCAAAAGATCATATTGGTAACCATCTTGATTAGATTTTTTCAGTTTGCAAGTAATTTTGCCAGAAGTGTATTACCATATTCATTGGCTTGCCCAGGGGGGTGGCTTTGGGGGCTGAAGCTCCCCCCCTCCCCGCAACGTTGTAAAAATCTTGCCTGTTTTGAATGATTTTTCCAACTCAGCCCCCCTCAAAACTGGCAAATCCCCCCCCCCCCCCGCCCCCCCCCAAAACCGCAAAACCCCCCCCCCCCCCCGCAAGGAAAAATCCTGGGCACGCCGGTGATATTTGATAAGTGTTTAATTTATTTTTAACTATTTCTGTTATCTAGATTGTTGTTTTTGCCCCATCTTGTAACAATTTTGTATGGGTGCTATCAGCCACACACCAACGTTCGCGCTAGATCGCGTTATTGACGCGGTTTTTATGAAAAAAACCCTTTGATTTGGAAAAAGCTGAAGTGTAAAGGGTCCAATTGGACGCAATAAAATTGACTGCAAAATGGTA
>JXSR01S043545.1:0-15018 GCA_000969725.1 Ophiothrix spiculata | reverse complement strand
TCATGTTTTGCTCATAAACGTGTTCCTTACCACAATACCAACAGGTCTACATCACTAATCAGATGTTAACATGAAAGTTACATTCGTTATATATCAGACACAGGCAATCAATTTCATATCTTTTACACCATATAAAAAATATGGCACAAAATGGCAACTGGGAAAAGGGGCACTATATTGTGATTTTAAAGTATGTGTTTGAAAAGAATTTTTTATATCTCGTTTCCTCCTTTATAAAAGCCCCCATTTTACAAGTCCACTGTGAACATTTTGAGTAAGCCAGTCTATGAGAATTGAGAACTCAATCATTTTTCTTTTTTTTTCTCTCTTCAACGAATTCTTTTTTCTTCAAGATAATTAATTCATATCATCAATTTGTTTTTTGTTTTTTTTCCAATATTAAAAAAAAAACATCTAAAAAGTACCACCTTATTTTCCAATATAAAAAAAAAAATCCATCTTAAAAGTACTACCTTAAACTCAAATTTCCTTTGCATTCCATGTAACTAATTTACATATGGTCAAAAGTTTCTAATTTTCCGATATGATTCCTCTTGACTTTGCCGCACTTTGTATTCCAAAGAAAGAGAAAGAGTAAATCAGTAAACATTCGACTTCTTTAATCAAACATGCATGTCGTTTATACATCTGGTTTCGCTAAGTGCATTCGATACAAATATGTCTTTTGTTTTCAAGCAGTAATGAAAGAGGTGACGTACAATGATTCAAAAATTCTGAATGTTTTATTAAACCTACTCTATTTTGTCTTTTTGATAAAAATAAGATAGAGATATTCAGTGAGCAAACTTCTATATATATAACTAAAACAAATATAGCCTTGAAACTTCCAATACTCTTGCTACTGTCACCTTGGTCCTTCAGCTCGGGAGGAATGAATTATTTCGTTTTTTTTTTCTTAGCGGGAATTAATTTTGAACTTAATCTACATGTTAAGGTATTTATCCCTTTCTAACCCAGTTGAAAGTCATAAAAACTAAAATATGTGTTTGATAAAAAAATCTATATCTCTTTTCCTCCTTTGTAAAATCATATTTACAATGTACACTATGGATATTTTTGAGTAAGCCAGTCTATTAGAATCGACAACCAAGTCATTGTTTTTGTTTTTGTTATACGTTTGTCAAGATAATTGGTTCACGTCATCAAAATATTTGACCTTTGTATTGGTTGTTTACCGATATACAAGAATTCAACATCTAAAAAACTACCTTAAAATCAAAATATCTTTGCATTCCATGTTACTAATTTACATAATTATGGTCAAAAGTTTCTAATTTTCCGATTTGATTCCTCTTGACTTTGCCCTACTTCGTATTCCACACGAGAGAAAGAGTCAATCAGTAAACATTCGACTTATTATTCAAACATGCATGTCGTTTATACAGCTGCTTTCGATAAGTGCATTCGATACAAATATGTCTTGTTTTCAATGGACACAGTAATCGGTCTATAACATCTATTTTGCAATAGTAATGAAAGAAGAGACGTACAATGATTCAAAAATGCTGAATCGTTTAATACACCTACTCGTTTCTGTCTTTTTGATAAAATAAGATAAAGATATTCATTGAATATTGAGAATCAAATATCTATTTCGCTTGGTATAGTTCTATAATTTATAACATAAAACGTATTTAAAGGCATCACCCACGATCATCAAAGTAAAAGTCAACTCAACACCATCCTACTGATTTTATTGCATGCTAAGAAAGTACTTCCAACTAATATCCATAACCATTCTTGTCGAACTTGAACATTTATAGTAAAACAGAAAATTATTTGTGCTTTGAATTTTCAGAGATAGTTTTTCTAGAAAAAAATCACTACATTCTTGAAATCTAAACTTCTTTTTTGCTAAAAATATATTTTAGTGAAGAGATCATGTTGTAAACTTATACTTAACCTTCCTAAAAGTCTAATATTCACTTTTAAATCAACAGTCGTATATTTGGAATTTCAAACTTTAGAAACACAGAAACCCTGCTGACATGACCCCAAGAAATGAATTTGGCTAAAAATGGTTTTTGAGCAAGTAATTTGATTTTATTTGTTTGTTTTGATTAAAGTCTTTCTTTGATTCAATAAGATTTCTCCAGTTTTCATACCTAAGTGGATCATGGCTAATGCCTTTAATTTAAATATCTATCTCGCTTGGTCAAAATGTATTACTTACTTAATATAATTTATAACTAAAAACTTATTTAATTTAAAGCTGGCTTAATCTGAGAATTTTTCAAAACAGCCAAACCTTAAATTAAGAAGATTTGAAAAATGAACCAACATATCAAAAAAGACTCCCCAAAGATCCGTTGAAAATATACCCATCTCCCGATCTGTCTGTATACCTTAGAGGTATTATAAGAGTGAACAGTAGTCAAGACAAACATTTGTGTTAATTTTTCTTGCTTTAAATTTAGTGATAACAAACACCGCACATAAGGCTTTTAAAATACTACTATCACGAGTGACATTATAAGCAAGCTTTAGAGAGATTATGGTTTTAAGCCCTGGCTACAAGTCTATCTAGTTTTTACAAAATGCGGGAAATGAAACTCAATTTCACTTTATAAGTCTTTCTAATTTATCTTGCCGAGATCATACCATGTATTATTCGCATTAGCGTGACCTAGTTACACATATGACTTCATTTATTACCATTTGTTGATTAAAATACGTTTCTTTTAAAGATTATAGTTATAAATCTACTATTTGAATATGGGTTTATGATTAAAATATCTATCTAATCATTCTTCATTTTATTGATAATCAGCAAATAATTAAATTATATACCGGTTCATTATCGAAATTTTACATAAAGTTGCAGCATTATGATAGTTATGATAACAAAAAAAAATGCAAAAGCAATCACGACATACAGCGTTTCCTAATAGGTTTAGCTGCACCAAATGGGTTTAATGTAGAGAAAAAAGGCCAACATTTTAGGCCTTTTTATAAGACTAAACTTTTATTCCCTTAAATTTAGAGTGTACATTTGGATTTGAAATTTTCATACCAGCATCAAACAATTTGTTCGTAGTGTTAATTTCAATTTTTCCAATTCTAATTATTAATCGATCTAAAAACATGATCGCACGTGATCGAAATCTACTGAAAATATCTTCATCTCTTTTACTTTACAAGCGCTGATAAAATAACACTACGTACCCTACTACCTATCCACAACTTCATATCATAAGCCATTAGTAAGCTTGAGCAAGATTAATGTTTCAAGCCTGAGGCCATTTCTTTGTTATTTTAACAAAATGATGCAAAGTATACAAACCGAAATTTAACATGATTTGAGACTATCATGGGGGAATATTACAAAGAATTTCCTTCACTGTGGCCTACTTAAATGCTCACAACTCGTTTATTATAGATGTAACAAAAAAGTTTGTTGCTTGTAAAATTCTGACTGTGTATTAGACCCACAACTTTATCTGGAAAAGGTGTTATTTTAACTACCAAAACACACTGCTATGGCAAGCAATTTCATAGAAGGCTTTATGGAAAAGTGTCTGCCTATGTCCTTGCAAAGATGTTAAAGGCAAAAACTGGACAGAGAATATAATACAAAGCTTTAAAACGATTTGTATTATATTCTCTATGTAATTTGTGTATAATTTCATGTACGTATTAAGGACTTTTAATATTTTGTTATTTTATGCGCTTAGGAATGTTTGTATCAGGCACTTTTATAAATGCAATGTATTATAAAAGGGAAAGTGTTATATATTATATATCATTTTAAAGCTTAGAAAATGAAGAATTCAAATATGTAATAAACTGAATTCAAGAATTGTGACTTTCCTCTCATTTCGCCGTAGCTCCCCACAAACGTTTGTACGTTATGTACTTCTTGCCAATATCACAGATACAGATCTATTGTTAAATCGTCTCAGTTAAACATTTATTTGACTTTCTTTATGGGGCTATATTCATCACATAATGCAGAATATTTTGACCAATTTTTAATGATTTAGTTAATCTTTTGTAAAATAGTATGATTAATTAATGGAAACAACTTTTGAATAAATTAAAGCCCATAATGATACGCTTACAATGACTTTTGTCATATTCTGATACTAATCGATTACAAACATATTGTATTTGCATTAAAATATTTAGGTCCGCGTGAACAAAAGAGGTTTAAGACTTAGACCGGGTTTAAAGTTAGACCGAGTCTAAATCAAAAGTACTACTGCCATAAAATAACCTTTTGAAGCATTTCGTAAATGCAAAAGCTCTAAAATATGGAAGATTCAACCAAAACTTTTACAGACAGCACAAAATATGACAATATTGGTTGCAGAAAATATATTTAGCTTTGATACAAAATTTAACTTTAAACCTGGTCTAACTCTTAAACCTCTTTTGTGCATACGGACTTTAAAGTCCAAATTCATGTGTATAATGTGAACCAGTTCACGAGGCAAGACTTAGCGATGTATGACACTGCCACAAAAGAGATTGACAGAGACATTAATTCAAGTACTTACAAAGTATGGTTGATGAAAGATACATAATTAGCGTAGTCACGAGCTATCAGCAGCGGTTTTCTCAACTTATTGGAAAGATTTTGAATATCATTATCTATCCTACGTAGGATCACAAATTCCGAACTAAATAAATGCTTATCATTTGTTTACATCATGACTTGTTCAAAATAAGTTACTTCTTAATTCTAAATGCCTCCAATATCACAAGGAAACGTATGAGCTTGTTTTCAGTACCCATAACCCCTTACTACCTATCTTAGACTAGGTGAACCATTAAATTCATTTTCCATGCATATACTCACTCATCCATATTGTAGGAGACGGCATCAAATGTACTTCATTAAGTAAAGCGACACGTTTTGCAAATGAAGTAATAAATAATTATAAAGATGATATATTTAGAGACAATTTTGACAGCTTATATATATGACACCGTGGAACATTGTTTAATAAACAAAACATCAGTCACAAAGGTATTGCTCTTGGATATAAAGTATGCGAGAAATTTATATATTCTTTATTAAAGGCTACAGTCCCTAAAAACGTCTCGCTCGGCTGTTTACTGCAAGTTTTTACCTACTTACACCTATCAGAATATCACAATTTTTGGCGTACATATTTAATAGAGTCTCTTGTTTATACATGGAACTTTACTAGTGAATTTCACGTCCATTATCAAGGTCAAAATGACCCCTAAAGACTACTTCGAAAAAGTTGACCCTTTTTCGCCGAAACCTCATAATTTCATGATGTTCGAACAATTCGACTGGTTTCAAATTTTGACAAATTGTAGGCTTGATCCTTTTTATTGAATTACAAACAATATTTTATAAATATGCTGAGTTGATTTTGAATGATAATGTAACAAACCCGCGTTGTTTTGCCCGAAAATCCGGACGTGCATTACGACTCTAAGTTCGCCCTGTTTGAGCTGTGAACTGCCTGTTTTAAGTATCTACATTATCTACATTTTGTCTGATATACGCATTTGAATAATTTACTTACAAATTGAGCATTCAAATGAGGCAAAAATTGCAATTTTTATGTAAACAAAAGAAAAATACGGTATTCTAATGTTTATGTTTTAGATTTTAGTTCACGATCTCAACGCTGCCTTGATAGCTCAGCGGTAGATCCCTCGCTTCGTAATGCATGACTGACCCCTGCCATAATCCATGGTTCGAGTCCCCGCAAAGGCAGTGTAAACTCTTAATCTTTCCATGATTAAAAAATATTTAGGATTCACATTACCTGAGCAGATGGATTCCCTTTACCCTTAAGAGAGGTTCAACTTGCAAAATCAATCTATAAGCTAAGTATTACAATAAAATACACAAACCTTACAATGACAAGAAAGAATTGTTATTTGGATAGTTCGATTGAAATTATGCATATGATTAAAATTTAACACACATAACAATGGAAGGCTGGCACCTCAGTAAGGGACGATGCATTGATGCCATGCTCCACTGCAGATATTACGGACTTAAAATTAAAAAGATCACAGACATCTTTGAATAGACAATCCTTATCTGAATGACGTCTATTTGAGAAAACCAGTGTGGCCACGAAAAACATCGTTCTATTTTGTCTTTCAGTAGCAAAAAACATGTTTAATACATGAATACTGCCGTGTGATAATCTGAAAAAGGAAATACATGAAGAAAACTTGCAAATAATATGCTTTAAAAATTAACTCTTCTATCTAATGTTTGTTTCAATTGTGCATGGGTTTGTATTCAATAATATTAGGAACAACCTTTACGTAGTAATATTATATCTGAAATAAGGTGAGGGTATATTTTGGTTAACACTTAGATTTATGGTAAGAAACATTTTCCTGATATATTTTTGAAATAAATACTAAATCAATTAGTTTTACAGACGACAGAAATACTTTATATATCTAGCCAAAATTACACATATGATAAAATATAATGGTGTTTTCACAATTGATGGATAGATCAGAAAATCTCAAAACACAGTACAAATGGCCTCTTACATTTTGATCAAGAGCATTTATTCAACCTTTATACTTTTAACCACGCGGCTTAGATATCGCATTTCCATTTAATGTTCTTATAATAAGCCAGGCATAAAAAGGTATCGTGTACCAAGTATGCCAAAATGATTGCACACAATTACAGTTAAAGTACCACTACTGGTGAGCTTTAATCTATTCTTTGCAGACTTGTTTATTGGTTTAATTATCTGTATGTCTTAAGCTGCTAATCCTAATTTTTATTTTTAAGGTCCTGTATATCCTGCATGTTTGTTCGATAAAATTAAAAGTTAATTGCAATGTCAATTGATAAAACTTCAACTTTAATTTCTCTGGGTAATCTAATATCATAATGCAAGTTCCCTGCTCATTAGTTAAGCACAAGTTCTTTTAAACACCCTAAATTGATATTTGTTTATTTTTTACTCTATATTTTAATTGTTGCTAAATCACATTAACAATTTTGTCAATAACTTGAACTATTCAAGGTTTTATTTCCCATAAGACATACAATATAAAATATCTTTGCAGTACATAATTTTACAAAAAAGAGTCTTACGGAGGAGTAGACCAGAAGGCCAATAAGGCCAGAAATTAGTCTACCCCTTTAAAGAAGAATATTGTTACAGGAAAAGAAAGCTCATGAGTAATTAACAAGACAATGCACTAAGGATGCCGACCCAAAAGATGCAAGTGAAAATAATGTTTCAATCATATTTATTGATAAGAGATTTTTTGAGTTGGTTGCGGAAGTGCTTAGAATTTTTAGAATCTTTAATTAATTTAGGAAGAGAGTTCCACATAATTTGACCGGATGATCGGATGCTACGATCAGCAAAGCATTTTTTGTTATTTGTAACATTCAGGTTATTGGCATATCTTGTTGGGTAATCATGAACTTCAGATCGTTTAGTAAAATAGTTATTGAATGCTGTTGGTAAATCATTGATGGAAAATCTATACATAAATACCCCTAATTCGAGTGTATACATATCAGTGACAGTAAGCAGATTGAGGTTTGCAAATAAAGGTGCCGTATGAGCTCTGAAATGGCTGTTTGAGATATTCTTATAGAAAGCCTAGAATAAAAAATAGGGTTTTTTATTATAAAATTTAACATTTACGAATACATATGTCTATTGTATAGCATCAACCAGTTTTGTATTTATGGAATCTTTAACTTACTAATCTGAATTTAAATTAATATCAGACCTACATTCATGAGACATTCGGTACAAAATGCGATCACAAGAAATATATGACTTGACTACTAAAATCGTCAATTTTAATGGTTTTTATATGACTTGACTACTAAAATCGTCAATTTTAATGGTTTTTTGTAAAGGGTTCATTGACAGCAGGGAATTGTAAAGGATTTAGTTTTAAACAAAAATAAAAAATGGAAACATAATATTATTATGTAATGAATACATACCGTCGATGGAGATGTGAATGTCATTTTCTATAGCATATCATTGATCCGGTAACCGTACTCAAATAAATATATTTTCTCTACGATGTCCATTTCTTTCTCGTTTTTCATATTTTTCTTTGAGAAACACGTTTTTTATCTTAAAAAACATAGTGGTTCTATTCATAATTGTTTTGTTAGCGTGCACGTTTCAAATAATTTTGAAAAACAAGTACTTTAAAATCTGCACTTTCCTCATAAGTAGGCAATAGATTAGTTGCCAACTAGAGTTAGAAGGGATTCATGAATATGGGGTACTATAGACCCTTTTACTAAGATCCGTGAACAGCCGATTAGGCTCCTAAATCTTTCAATAGTCAACGGGCATTTTAAGGTTAAATCCTGAAATTGTCAGGGGTGTCTATATCAAGTTAACCTAAACCATTTAGTGTCATTCAATGTCACGTTAACTTGAGATTAAATGTCAGCATTATGATGAATATGCAATGATATAAATTTCATCATAATGTAAAAGTGTTTTTTCTTGATAATGATGACGTCACTAATTTTGCTTCTCTCTTTTCATTTGTTTTTCATGTGGATGCCTATACTACGAATGTAACGTGACTTGGTTTTCAGGTAAGTGATAAAAATGATTCACACACTCTTCCTTGTTCTAGATAATATTTAGGCAGCAAAGTCAATAATTATCTTGACGGATTGGTTAATACATGAAATTTGTCTATGTTAAGTAATGGATGTGTATTGCATTCAAGCTTTCAAGCTTCACACATTTGTTTGAATATGTTCATTATCTTCCTATTTCCGGTATCGGGTACTATGAACATCACAAAAAAAAAAAAAAAAAAAACTGGTTCAAAGATGTGTTTTAAAGATCAATTTTTAGTGTCTTGTGTTTTTTACATTTTATAAATACCGAACCTTAACAATGTAATGACATCCATTGACCTGCTAAAATATTAAGTGGTTGAGTGAATCATTAAATTGATTGAATTAATAAAATCATAAAAAGTTTTAATATATCGCATTATAATGTATTGATCCATATAAAAGGAAGTGCTCGAAGAAAAAAAGATGTTTTTAGCACATTTCAGTTCGTCATATTATATTTTTTTTTATTTAACAATGATAATAAAATTGTTCAGAATAAATAATCCTTACAACTTGAAGGAAATTCTACGCACGTTTCTTTTGAAGTCAACAAGTGATGTGTGATGGTTTCTATTCTTGCAAATTATTCGCCTCATTCACTTAACACCAAATCTTCTTTAGCGTTGGTGTGAAAAAAGCTCGCTTACCATTAGGTATTCTAGCACTGAGATGTCAAAGAGCAGTATGATGCACGTGTTGTTTTAGTCATTGTGAATAACCAACATAAATATGTAGCCCTTTAAAATGAGATAATGGCAAATAATGCACCCATGCGTAATATTCTTATGCACAAATAGATATTTTATCAGTCACTCAAATGTGGAATATTCCTATTTTAAAACTGAAAATTTATGAAACTGAAAAGGCGGTCCCTTTAGATTAGTTTGCTAAGCTCTACAGGACACAAAACATTATGTACATTATAAAAATAGATGTTCAAACGAAGTGATGGAAACTAGAATTGATGATGGATTCGATTTTTGTACTACAGAAATGTTACTTACCCGAGCTCATAAGTACTTTCAGAACATTAATAGCATCAAGAAAAGGAAGTGCCCATTTTCCTCTTTCTATCGCGTATATTTAATATTATCATGATTTTTGCAAACTATTGGTGTGATCCGTGAATTAATTCACGAAGGCAGTCTTTATCATACTGAACTCATCATCAACGTAACGATACCAGATGCGTGGTGGATGTAAAGCTAATGATAGAGCTAGTTTCTCAAAATGTTCCATATAAGCGTTCGCATCATATACCATCCTCTGACGTCACTAACAAGAAGACGAACGCAGCAAAACAGAAAGAATACTTTTCATCTTACAAGCTGGATTCATCGTTCTAAACTTAGTATAATAAGTATTATAAATCCAATTTCTGACATCATGTAATAAACACAGTTGACTCTTATTTTTCATGCAATGACCGGGTGCATTATCAAGGCGTCTTTCTGTAAGGTAAAATACGCCCATACAGGGTAACCAATTAAAATGCTATCTATGGAATATTCTGGGAGTCATTTTAGCAATGATTCAAAAAGTAAGTCAAATTTTAAAATCAAGAAATGCGTTCTTAGACAAGCGTTTCTAAAAAATGTTAAAGGAAAAAATGTACATGTATCTCTACAAATTCACTTTTACCCGCGACTAACCAAGCCTTTTTTTTAAATACGTCTAAGCAGGGGGATTGTTGTTGCACCCCCTTTGTTTATTTTTGAACCTCCTATTAATGTGATTTTGCGGTTTTGCTACCAATAGATAGGTAATGTCCTTCCATATCCAATGATACAAAGTCCAATATCATCAAAATCGGCAAAGCCCAAGGCGTACTAAAATGTGAATTTTAGAGATAATTATAGATAGTGGTTATTCTCTTAATATACAACAGAACTCACAATGCACTAAGTTTTACCCATACAAAAATTTATATACAAAGAATAGAACACGATAATGGTTATTAGACTTATTCATTATACGAAACGGTCGTCATAAGGAAAACACATACGTCTGAAGTATCTTGCAGATTTGATAAAAAAAATACAGATTTATCACTACAGACTTGACATTAAATATGGAATATATTTTTTCTGTTGGTTTCCATCTTGAATAACACGCCATATCTCTGTATTTACCAATTATGGAGACTTGTGTTTTTTTATTTTTGTAACTACACTTATAAACTTCAAACCAAGGGTACTTTCAAGCTCATTGAAGTGACACAGAGACAATGGGAAAGCCGTGCACTGCAATATCTTTCATACATTACCTAGAGATGTGAAACTCTACAGAGTTGATTAACACAATCTTAGTGATATTTTCTAATCAATAGATATTTCCTCTGTTGTCACTGAGAAGCGTACAACGCCATGACTCTACATGGCATGCCTTCCATTTGTTATTGGGGAGTTTTTTCGGTATCTCAGCCAAAACACCAAACACAGCCCCACAGCACTCCTTCACCTCGGAGGATCAATATAACATGCTGTTAATCCAACGTGTTTCTTAACCCAAATGTTCTCATAAGGATTAATATCTGAAGATCTTGCCGGATAAGGAAAGAACTCAACACCCTGATCTTCCATTAAAGTCCGGATTGTACGAGTACGACGGAGGCGAAAGTTGTCATAGTGGAGCACAAAATTGTTTCCGAAGAAGCCTCTAGCTAATGACATTATCAATGCTTCTAGAATGCATCATTACTGTAGCTGATGGAAGCTGCCTTTCAAGGTGATCAGGACCGATTTTCCACCTGCATGTTAAGAATCCAGAAGATAATGTTACCTTCTTCTGGATACATTGTTGATAGCATGCACGCTTCATTATAACCCTTCTCTGTACATCTGCGGCCCTGATAAGTATATATCAAATATAGTCTAAGCTCTGAAGACAACGTTATCTCATTGATGGGACTGAAAATAGAAATTGATCTGTAGCTCAGTCAAAGCGTCGCTGGGAAAGGTGTTTAGTCAAGATATTTTCTCCAGGGGTTTCCTAGCATGACCGCCACTTTGAATAAAGTGAGAATTTACTAATGTTCTTAATACGAGCTTGATTTATGAAAGATCACGGTGTTGGACACTTGCCCTATTTGTTAAGATCTTCAGATATGAACTCTATTGAGGAATTCTCGACTGAAGTGAAATATCGATGAACAACAAATTACATCAAACCACCATGTACATGAGTAACTTTAGGCTGTGCTTGATATTTGGGCTGATACACCTGTCCGAACTCTCCAATCACTATTGGAATGTCCACAAGTAGAGTCCATGCGCCTTCCGCTTCTTATGGATGACATAGCAAACAGTATTTGTTCATAATTTGCAGCCAACAATATGTAAAATAACCTTGTAAAATTTCAAGCGTCCAGGTAAAGTATTAAAGAAACTACGGCAAATGTAATTTCCGTAATTCCGTATTATGGTGCACGAGTTTGGACCCACATTTTAGAAGATTTTGTGCTACCAAGTTCCCCATTTTCTCTGTCTTACCTAAATATAAACAAAACAGGTCTTAGTTCAAAGTGTACATGTATATCTACAAATATGAAGAAATACACCTTCCTAGAGTTTTCATATACTGAGATATGGCGGATAATTCAAGATGGAAACCAACAGAAAAAATATATTCCATATTTAATGTCAAGCCTGTATTCTAAGATTTGATTGCATTTGAACTTTATATCGTAAACAATTAAATTAAGCTCATCAAACACCATGATTCAAAAAATAAAATAATCAAGTTTCTTTATGCCTTTAATCATGTTAATAGAGGTGTTATTAAACGTGAACAGTAGTCTTAAAATACAGTTGTGTCGATTTTTCTCACCTAAATCCAGAGGTAACAAACACTGCACTTTTTTTTTATAATAATGCTCTCATGAGTGACGTCATGAGCAAACTTTAGGAAGATTATGTGGTTTTAAGCCTTCGGCTACAAGTCTCTCTAGTCAACATAAATGCGGGAAATGAAACCCAATTTCAACTTGATTTTCTCCTACTATCTTGCAGAGATCAATACCAAAAATACGGTAAATGTATTTACGGTAATGTGACCCAGTTTCAGACGTGACTTCATTCATTATCATCTGTTGATTCAGATATTTTTAACATTAGATTAAGAGACTTGCTTTTTTACTACGATTTCTGAGTCTTCTGCCTTATGAGATTTACAAATGCATGTTTTCCCTAAATTTATCGAACCATTGCGCTTCATTAATATGCCCAGCGGCAATATATATTAGAGAGATTGTGCAAACAGCTTTTACCTAAACCTGTACGTTAAACAGCTTCATAATCTTTTCTTAGTCATAAGTATTCACATAAGTAACTTATTAATAACAGAAAAGAATTTCAAAGTTTACGTTTATTGTGAATTGTCTTCAGAACTTGAGCCCTTTTTTGTAATTTTAGTATCACTTGTATGAATTGAAGTAAATCTCTCTCATAATACACGTACAACTGCATGTGCTTTCACCCAAAGACCCGATATATTTGTATATTTTCTCTTACCGAATGCCAAATTTGGTTCACCGAATGCGAAAATAATTAGTCTAATTTTAGACCAATGAGTCCTCATATTTTTGTATTTTCTCTCATAGAAATGCCAAAATCCATGCTCTCACTCAAATGCACAAGCCTGTCGGAGTGCAGGCCTTACACCCTTATCCATTGCATATTTAACTGCCCTGGGTTATAAGTAGAATTGTTACAGATTACTGAATCTATTCCAATGATAGGCTCAATATCCAGAACCAACAAGTTGGTTGATTTTATATAGAATCAGTAACCGATTTCTTACAGAAGTAAAAATTTGGTTTTGTTACAGGTGACGCAATTCAAGAAAAGCGTAAAACAAATATAAAAACCTTTGAACATAACTGTATTCAGCTATTTAAAGTTTAAATTCGTACAAAATAAGCACGGATTAAAACTGAATACATTCAGGTATGCATTGGACCTATCGGGATGTAAACTGTGATACAATCAATAATGATCTATGTACCAAATTCCCCATTATTGCCGATCCATTTGATAAACGATGTCACCATTTAGATAGACTACCTCATTATGCGCTGTCTAAAATTATGCATGATATTTTAAGATTTTCATTCCAGCCTCAAGCGATTTTACATTGTCTTGATTATGTATATATATATTTTTTCTAGTTCTTTGTTTTTCTTCGGGGGCAAAACAGCATCAAACATCATCAAAATCAACAGTGCGTTAATGCCTTGTCTGTTACTTTATCATTGATAAAGTAATACTGCTTATCCTTTACCATCACGTTAAATACATAAGCAAGATTGAGCGAGATTAATGTTTTAAGCCCGTGGCTACGTCTTTGCTGTTTTAGAAAAATGATGAAAAGTATACAAACCAAAATTTAACATGGTATTAGACTACCATGAAGGAGTATCATTACTAGGTTGGCCTACTTACATATTTTCACTCATAATTCGTATTAGTTAAAGATGCAATATCAAGTTACGTTTTATGGAGACCGATTTTCTAATCACTTGTCAATTTACTAGTATTTTGGTACGTACAAAATGCTGCAAGGGATTAAAAGACTGCTTAATGCAATTTTTAGAAGATGACACTTATTTAGAGGAAACACTGCACTTTTATTTGAAAGTGTTCATTATGAAGTGCCTGTTTGTGTTAAACATCAAGAACGAAACCGCTCAAAAGTGTGTAAAAATATTTCCTGATCGGAAAGTGTTTGACAAAATGTACAAATGTCACTTTCTTTATAAGAAAATTGAACTTTCAGAGCAGACGAATAATTAACCCTCGTCTTCCTGGGCCTTTTTTTTTGTAACACGTATTCCCGAGGAGTGGGTGGTTACCAACCCCACTGTGATATTGAAATTGGGACCCCCAAAGTTATATTGTTTGGTATTTTAGTGTAGGGTAAGGTCTCCTCTTTCTATTGATACCAAGATCATGAAAATTGGTTAAGGCGTTACATAATTATGACGTCAAAAAACGACTTTGGGCAAAAATTGTCACTTTTTCAAAATACCGTTACAAAAGACTCTAAATGTCTGATTTTCTTCCGTTTTCGGTAATAAATAAACGAATCGACAATTCTAACATGTCCTGTAATTTTCAAGTTCATATCATGCAGATATTTTTCAAAATGGCGGTTTAAACTTTTTCGAGATGGCAACCACTCCCCCAGACTTCGACGGCCTATTATAACCATCAAAATTTCATCAAAATGACCGCAAAAACATTGGCCTGAATGCTCAGGGTCGCTTTATTTTGCGTTTTGGTGCAATCGGCGATCACCCATTAGGTTATACACAACTAAATGCCTTTCCTATACTTTTATATGATAAAATGGTCATTTTTGAGCCTGTTTTTCTCATATTTAGAATTCTTAGATGAATAAACGGGCATTATGGG
>JXSR01S043535.1:96246-107312 GCA_000969725.1 Ophiothrix spiculata | reverse complement strand
AGAAGACTTTCTGGTGCATTAATCTAGTCAAACAGTTTTCCAAATCAGTTGACCATGTCAAAGCATAGAGGGCGCAAATCTCGGTATCCTTTTTTCTAGGACACCCTGTATAACAAGTTATGGAAACAGGTAAATTTTTAATGTCTTTTTGAACACATTAACAGAGGATGATTGTCTAATCTGAATCGGCAAGCTATTCCATTCTTTAGAAGCAGAAACTGTAAAAGTTCTATCACCAGCTAAAACTTGTGTGATAGGGTAACTTAGACGAAGATAGTCTTTTGAAGATCTGAGCTGTCTATTTGGAACATATAATGAAAGAGAATTTTTTTTGCTTACCATGTTGTAGAATATGATTCTCCCTTCATTTGCAAGGAGTATATAGTTAAAGCAAAAGGGACAATTCTCGATCGATATTTTAAGGTCACCTCTATCAGAATAGATTATTTCCATTAAAAAGGATCTTTGACTGGTAGGCCTACATGGTAAAATGTATGCTCTAACCCCAATATCATACTTCACAATTGCATTTATGATAAAAGTGAGAAAGTGTGTTATTTTCTAATTATTGTTGGGGTCCCAACAGTAATTATAAATACTTGTGTATTAAATGTTGTATTCCCTATTCTGGCCCAAGTTCACTTTAAAAAAGGATGGGACTTTACTCAGGTCAGTACTGTATACATTGTGTACCGTACTGACCTGATGTAAACTACTGTACTGACCTGATGTAAACATTTCAACTTTTACCTCCTGTTGTTTATTTTTTTGGATAGGCTTATGTAAGTATTTAAATGCAAATGATAAATGACTTCAATTGTAAATGTTATTAGGTTTATACTGATAAGTCAATCTCACAGCATTTTGCTCATACAGAAAATGAGATTTTGGAGGTATTGTTGTAATTAGTTGTGGTGATAATAAACATCCTGAATAATGTTTAAAATATCATTTCATTTTATTCATATACAGGGGAGTTAACATATCTGAAGTATTGTTGCCATGTCTCAACCACATAGATGGAAGCACAATCACAGATCTCATTCTAGAGCTTATCGCCAAGAAGCCCATCACCATGATCATACAGAACATATGGATGGTAACCATGGAAACAACAATAACCAAGGTAACCATAGTTACAGCGATGATCAGTCCAGTAACAGGTATCACAGAAATGAGAGAAGACAACACACTCGCGGTATGAGATGGGGTGATGATAACAGAACTAGGCAAGAATATTCCAGTCAGAATTATGATGAACATAGAAGGAGAAATCAAAGAAGTAATAATTATCATAGAAGAGAGACTACTTCTGTTGGTGCAAGAACTAATCGGCCTCCGTGTCAGTTTGCATCACCATCGTCAAGAGTGCCACATCAATCAGGACATGGTACCCATTCAAGATCTTTGCTTTGTAGTCAATCAGGACCTGGTAGCCAATCAGGATCTTTGTCTGGTAGCCAATCAGGACCTTGTCCCCAATCAGGATCCTTGCCTGGTAGCCAATCTGGATCTTTGACTAGCAGCCAATTAGGGGAGAGTAGTTCAACTGATAATCAACCGAAAGTCAAACATATCCTTTTAAATTTATCAATTGTTTTAATACTAGATTGATTTGCATGTTCATTCTTTTCTTTTTTTTGGAATCATAAATTAGTTGATTATACATTTCGAGATATGCAATAGTGAGGTATTTTTGGGTTGTCCAATAGAATTAGAAAAGACACTTTCGCCAACCTGATTTTTGTGTCAGTTATTCAGTCTATAGTAGGTAAGGGGTGTTGGCGTGAAACATTTGGTATACTTTTGGTTGAGGCTTTTTCGATCCACTCTAATTCAGAGATATTATGGTGGATTTAGATGAAACTTGGTCAAGGGCAGGGTACATATATGTTTGGCATATCTGAGAAGAGAATCATTAAAAAAGTGCTAGTTAAGTAGTATCATTTACATAATTGCTGTGTACCCTCTGATACATTTGTTATTCACCTTTTGGTTGACACTTTTTAAGTTTAATCTAAAGTGTAAACTTTGTTGTTTCGACATGAAAAGATCTACAACCTCACTTGCTCTTGTTAACAATGCTTCAATTGTTTTAGAGATAATCAGGAGCAACACCAATGAATTTTTACTACACAGGGTAAAATAATGTGCATTAATCATTTGGATCTTTTTCCTTAACCAAATGACACATTTACCAGGTTTCTATTATGATCCAGAGAAGAAGAAATATTTCCGTCTTTTACCGGGTCATAATAACCACAACCCACTTACTAATGATGGCCTTCAACTCAAAGTTGCTGAGGAGAACCGATTGCAAATGATGCAAGGAAAAAGAGATGATAAAAACTCGCTTATTAAGGTAAGGCCTGAAATGGAACAAAATCAGTTTAGGTCGGTAGGCTTTTTTGTCTTATTTGATCAGGCTTTAAAGGTGCATTCCCGTGAATAACTTTTTTGTCACGAAGCTTGTATTGAACTGATTATTGAACTGATTTTATATCCTACCATGATAGTATTTTGTGTCTGTTCGTTTTCCACTAAAGGTATTGATCCACCCGGGGTGTTACTATCATATGACATATCGTGAAGTAACTTATCTACACCAAAGTTTAAACAAATAATTAACCTAATCAACTCTTGAAATTTGAATTATTGGTCAGAAACTGGTTGTTTTCACATTTTAGGCAGGCTTTTGCCACCAAATAATATGTGGTCATTGGACTGGACCCCTTGTAGCGCTATCCCTGATTGCACCCACAAATGAGTTGCACCCAAAATGATAGTTCTTTGCTGTTTCTATACTATTATATAGTCATGAGGGGGAGCGAGTTGGCGCAGCGGTAGTTCCCTTGCCTTGCACCAATGAAGTCCCGGGGGGGTTCGAGTCCCGCACCCGGCGCTTTATATACATTTGGATTTCAGTCCACGCTCGCTTCAGCAGGTTTTTCTCCAAGTACTCTGGTCTTCTTCCTGCATTCAAATCTGAATTTTAAAAAAAAATTGGAGCCCTGTTGAAGATAACCTTCCTTTAGCTTACTTGGTACTTAGTTCCAAATTGGATTTCCTTGGGGAAAACCTAAACAAGGATGATGAGCAGACATCTAGGAGTTTTTAAATTAGCGTGTATAAACATGATACATATTCCCAAGCATACTGTATTGCCATTTTCACCACAATTTGGAGATTTCCTAGGCTATCAGGCTGTAGGTATAGAAGAGGAAAGAAGGGCATACAATAGAGTGCGCACTATTTCTTACATTCACAGAATATTTCTTTTAAACACATAAAAGAAAACAACGCATTATGATTTATTCGTAAGACCTTCATCATAACACTACTGTTTGTCTCAATCATGCATTGTTACAGCCAAAACAGAAGTCCAAAGAACATGATATGAATTCAAGTTTATTACAACTTGTGAGGAGTCGGCAGCATGGCAATCTGCAGACACGGCAGTTTCACAGGTGAGCACTAGAACTGGAGCACTCAAGTCAGGACAATTTGTCATGTGAGTGCAAGAAAGTCTTATCTGCAATAGCTGCCATTTGTCATAAATTTGGATTGCACTCTGTCTAATCTCCAATCTTTGGTCAGTGTTTCTTGAAATGGTTCTTTTGATGGATTTTTCACATTCTTGTGTAAAATAAAAATAACTTAGGGCAGCCATTGCAGATACGACTTTCTTGCACTCACATGACGAATTAGTTAGACTTTGAATTTTCAGAAGTTGTGTTATTTTTTGACACAGGTTTGAAAATAATACATTTAGACGGTTACTCAAAGGGGACTCTAATTTGAACTTGGGGTCTAATATGTGCCTGGTGAAAAATTAGGACTAGCAAGCTGTTGAACTAGCGAGCCATCGGACTGGCGAGCAGACCCCATAGCGGGACTCACAACCTAATATCCTGCATACGTTCCACTATCAAACAAGCTATCACACTTGATGTGTTGCATACCACACGTTGTTCTTTCATTTAATTAGGATATCTTGAATTGTCGGACCAAGTATAACTTTAGGTTCCATGCAAAATTTTAGGGTTACTGTTAGGGGTAGGGTTAGGATATGTTTAGGGTCGGGTCACAGTTTATTTATTTATTTATTTCATTCTTCTTTATCCTGGGTTATCCCTTCAATGCACTAGCACTGTTCTTCCAGGGAGCCCAGGTGGCCGTGGCCGTACATAAAACATTCAGAAAATACAAAGTTACACAATAAAGCTAGATAATACGATATTAGAAATACAAGTTAAAAATATAAAACAAACAAAAAAAATGCATCTTTGGATCACTGCACCACCCCATCAAGGTAACAATCCAGGCACTGGATAGGAAGAGGGCAAGGCAGCAAGGGGAAAACGGGGGCTCTCTCCACCCCACTCTACCCCACCCAGCACAGGAGAGAGAGGAGGAAGAGGCAGCAAGCAACTATTCCAGCCCGCCAAGCAGAGCAAAGGTGAGAGTAGTGGGAGAACCCAAGCACGGAAACACCACCTGCCCCCCTCTTCCCAGTGCAGTGGCAAGATTGATCCCTCTGGGTTACTACGAGAATTGCACCAAACCTAAGACCAGGTGATTTAAAAAGTAAATCGGTTAGTGAGTTAGGATCAGGACATGGGTCAAGTGTTTGATGAAACCTGAAGTAAACTTTTTCCGAATTGTCTATAAGGCTGCGGTCACATAGAAGTATTGGCATCGATATACTGTATGCAATCATATTCGCTATACGCTCCTGGGGAGGCACTCATGTGTTTAGTGATGAGGATATCCCTGTCAATATAAAGTATTAGGGCCTCCCCTGGGAGCATATAGCAAATACTGTATACCGTATACTTCTATGTGATTGCAGCCTTATACCAAACTAGAGATGAAATTATTTAATAAATCATCAACTTAAATATAGCGTCAAAGAATTTGACGTGTGATCAATAGTCTTTTGCCATTAACACTATGATTAAGACTCTTTAGTAACATAATATCAGAATTTCTTTTCAAATTATTTACATACAAAGGCTATAATTTCAATGCAGTTTTGTATAGTATTCTTTGTTTGATTCCTTTGACTATGCAGGTATGCCCACGAGCAGTGTATATGTGCAATGCCAGTCAAACCGACACACAGGCTAACACCTTGCGTAGACGGTTATTTTGATGAAAATCGAGGATCTATAGCATTTCTAAAGGTAATTGATTTTTTGTCTTTTATAAGGACATTTAGCAAGATTACTTTTTTAACTTAAAGAGGCAATTCATAATCCACATTTCATTACCAAGGCCACTTCTATCAAAATTCACATTTTTAGCTTGAATCCTTGACTGATATAGTTACAAATCCAAAAGGGCTGACACAAGTTTTTAAGTGTACTTTAGAAAATTTGAAGAGTATCCTAGGCATGAGAATTTTCAAAGAAAAGCAGGTTAGCGCAGCGGTATTTCCTTCGCTTTGCACCATGGCAGTGAGTCCTGGGTTCGATTCCTGGTTCCAGTGCTGTATGTGCATTTGGTTTTCAGTCCATACTCGCTTCCACAGGTTTTTCTGCTGCTACTCCAGTATTCCTCCTACACTTAAAACTGACACTAGATTTGTCCAACATAGTCTGCCCCACCCAGGTTATGGCAAGCTGCAAAAAGGGTACATATTACAATCTAAATACCGATAGGATGATGTGCTCTTGAAAAGGAAGCCAGACATCTAAATGAAGTGAAGTGATTGTGATGATCTACCTACATTGAAAATATGAGCAGTTTGATCTTGATGGAAAATCACTATACAAAAACCAGATTATTATATTATTATAATTATTTGATTAATAGCACATAACGAACATATTTAATCACAAGTCAATAACTTGGTTGTTCTGTTTTATTGTTTAGGTGGACCAACACCGTAGGAAAGTTCTTATGTTACTGCAAGATGCATTCATATCCAAGTAAGATGTGAAGAGTCAACTTAAAGTCTATCTTAAATACAGGCTCCCTGTTTCGCAGGGTTTTTATTTATTAGTGTATCTTGCGAAATTGTACCCTGCACTTTACATGACAGGGTGCATTTCATGCAGTTGGTGCAATTTGTTGTTACACTAATTGCCAAACAAAGTTCTTGTCATTGGGAAACATTGACCAGCGATGGTGTATTCATAGTCTGTTGATATCCATTGATAGATGCCCGTCGATATCGCTCAATATTGATGTGCGTCAATGAGCGGCGAACAACAATGCGTGTTTGCAATGATTGGCATTGTGCGATGCAGTTGAATTAAGTCCACATTCATGCACCAATAATGGTGGATGGGCATGCCACAATGTTGTTGTCGATGACCACAAAACAGCAATGATACTGTTGATGCCATTGGTCTGTTGTTGTGCACTTCATCAACTGTCACTGAACATTGCTAAAAATATGCATACTTTTAAGACCTAATGTTAGAATATTTTTTCAATATGGCTTACTTAATTAAAACTCATGACATTTGTGTCTGGTGATAGCATTGTTATTTTGAAAAATACAGAAATTGAAATTTGCAATCAGAGACCCAGAACACTGGTCAATGATGGGTGATTGCTGCGTGAAGTTGGACAAAATTCAACTGCATCGCACGATTCTCACTGATGCAAACGTGTATTGTTGTTCATCGCTTATCAAGACACATCAAAATCAAACGATGTTGATGGGCATCTATATCGATGGATATCGTCAGACTCTTAATACACCAATATCAGGATCGTCATACATGAGCTTTGTCGGGTGATTTAATTTTTGAATTACACGTATGCTTTGACTACTTAGAAATTGAATATTCTGTATGCGATTGACAGGGAGTTTATTTTTAAGATTTACTTAAATATTTTCTAGAGGGGCATTGAACGTCTGGGGCAGTTATATACAATTAAAGGTGAATATGATGATTTTTAGCTACAAAACGCACCCTTTAATCTATCAAACTAAAAGTACAGGCGGCATAGGACACGATACATAGCATCCACTAGATTTAGGGGCGAGGGATTTCTAAAACGCAAATTTAGGATAAGATTTACGTGTATTTCTATTGGGTCACGTGACTCACGTACTGAAGAAAAAAATTACAAAGAACGTATTTTTACCTTTCCTCAAAAAATTACAAAAGTGTTCTTATAGAAATTAACATAATTATGTCATTCTAAATCCGCGAACCCCACTTTTTATATATGTTATCATATTTTTTTACCGATTACGAAAATAATTTTAGTGATCATCCCGGAAGTTGATTTTTCCACGAATCCCAACGGCTTCATGCCATAGGCGGTATAGGACATGACGTCACCTGGGGATCGGCTACGATACCATGCAGATACCATGTATACCGTCCGGCAACCAGTCACAGTTGCCATGACCACCCTCCTCTGTAGAAGTACAAACCAAGAAATCAGACTCTGTTACAAGCTCCATAGTTACATAGTATATCCCTTGTATTTTGCAACAATGTGACTTTGTATTTTTGTATTGTGTAAGAGACTAGCAATGATTGATCAGGATTGATTCAGACCAATCACTGTGTATTCATATATTTTGTGCATGAAGGAGGAAGCTTCATTTGTTTCAGAAACTTCAAGCATTAACAGAAAGTTTGTATCATTTTCCAGTGATTTGTATCACCACTGTTTACTCTCAAGTGACTTGAGCTAGGGTCCATACACTTAATGTTGATAACTACCTTAGATGGTTTGTGTTATGCATATTTGTACTAGCTTGTTAACGGTTTGTTTCAGAGACTTCAAAACAGTTAACAGAAAATTGACTTAATTTCTTGCCATTAAAGTTGTGTAAAATTGTTAAAGTTAACTGGCCAATTTTTTTTATTACAAATTTAAAGTTAGGATTCTACTCTAACACACCTTGTAGAAATGGTGGAAAATTAAAGCAATTGTAAAAATATGCTTTGCCCTTACAATTTGCTAGCAAATGTTAACGGAAAATGAAGTCTTCGAAACAACAAATATTGAGATCCAGTTCTTGGAAATACATGGTCCCTTATTTTTTAAAATACTGTTACATTTATGGCAAACACGTGACTGCATTATCAGCATAAGAAAACTACTCCATGATCTGAATGTAAAAAATGCTAGTTTTTACAAAAATGTACTCCGTACTGTGAAAATCACCATCTATGATCTTTCTATCAAAAAAGTAGAAATAAACCTTTTTTTCCCATTGTTTTTTTTTTTCTTCAGGTTATGGCACGGTACAGTTCAATGGGGTAATAACAAATCAAGACAGTTTAATATTCACAACTCTAAAGATGTCTTCAATGTAATCCATTCACCAAATAATGCCAAGGTATTTCTATTTAGATTTAGTTTAATTCTCACTATATTCATAAATAATATAGTAGTTACCTTTACAACTAAGAAAGTTAATCAACACAAACATGAATTTATTCATTTTGAAAAAATAAAGTACATAAACAAACAGCATTTTATGATTATTGTAGGACTTTTAGTGTCAAAATGGTCAATTTTGTATGATGTTTTCTCCATGGAAATATTTTTCAACAGCTATGTTTATAACTATTATCAAAATTAGGATCAACTAAAATTGTTCTCCCCATCCAGAGTTGATAATCCTTGTTATATGGAGCAATTCTCACAAACTTGTTATACATATTATTTTCACAGTGAATTTCCCAGACACCCATAATTTACGCTTCCAGTCGATAGGTGTCAGCAAATGAGATAGATAGACGTAGAGCGCCCTGCTCGGCAAATTGCTGAAACCAGCATGACGTACCTAAAAACAATCAAAAATGTCACAAAATGCACTAATTTGCTATTGTGTTTTTATTGGAATATCTAAATCCTCTTTACAAGCAGGTATCAAAAAAATTATCAAAAAAATGCTGAAAAAGCAGCACCTTGGCGGCCGTGTGTTTTAGACCAAGGTTTGGGGTCATTAATAATTAAACAATTAACCCCCAATTCAACAATTGAAACAATACTTAAATTAGGGTCTGTTTAGGAATTTTGGGAAAAAGTATATTTTAGGTCCCATCAAAAACTAGACCCTAACCCTAACCCTAGACCCTAAACCTAACCCTAACCCTAAATTAAACCTAACACTAACCCTAAACCCTGACTCGAAAATTCTTGATGGGACCTAAAGTACACTTGGTCCGAATTTTGTTTACATGATTTTGAGAAGGTTTTCTCTCTTAAATCTTGTAACTATTAATTGTAACATGAACAACTTGTATTTTTCTTATTTTCAAGCAAAAATGTAGATTTTTTGAAGCTACACTGATTTTTTAAAAGAATTGTTTTGTATTTTGGGGTATTTGGAAAGATGAAGGGACATGAGGAAACAATAAGCTGGCAATATATCAGGTGTCTCTTCATTGATGCTTAAATCACCGTCATCCAATTTTTGTGACTGGTTATTTATAGAAAGAAAACAACACAATTTTAATTAAATACCAAGTTCTAAGTTTCCTATAAAAATGGTTAAAAGCACATTTTAAAAATCTGGGGGCTACACTCTCAACCTCCCAACTCAGAACCTGTGGTCCAGAGTCAGAAGTTTTGTAGTCACATGTGACTGATTTTGACAAAAAAATCCCATAAACATGGCCTACAACATTGAAAAGAGAAGTTTTGAAGATGTTTCCATTAAATCAAAAAAAATTATACAAAGGAACCCCATTAACACAAAATCTGTTAACACAAAAACCCTGATAGCACAAAATAATTTTGGAATCCCAAGTGTTGATTTTCTATGTGAAATAGGTTGGATAACACCTGATATCACAAACTAAAATCACAGACCCCAGTGATTTTTTGTTAACGAGGTTCCACTGAATGTATTAAAAGTCAAAATAGTCAATGAATTGATATTTGCTTCTTTCATACAGGTAACTAATGCTGAGTGGGCCTCTTCCAGTGTTAATGAAGATGTTCAACTTCTGTATCCTATGTATAAGTTTGCTGTGTCTATTTTACAATCAACTAAATGTGGCAGTAATGATGTATGGCCCAGACTGGTATGGCAAGGCTAGTTCTCATGATAGACCACTTTGGTATGTCCCATAATGCATCCTGAAAGTACCGCAAACTGCGCAGTCAAGATGTGCGCAATGCGCAGAACTTCTAATATGGTAGACTGAGCAAGATTACGTCACAAGGTCCCGTATTTGCGGTACTTTCAAGATGCATTATGGGACACACGAAAGTCATCTATTGAGCTGCCAAATATTTGATAAAACAAGTTTTTGTTATCTTATAATCTAATCCCGGGGGGGGGCCAGTGCCATTGCAAGGTGGACACCATGCGCGTACACAAAAACGAGTAAAAAGGGTAGTTTTTCTCGAACAGGCGATGTACACGCGTACATCGGAAAGGGTATCAAAAATCTGGAAAAAAGGGTATAGTTTTCAAAGACTTGATACTTGTAAAGGGTGTATATTTTGCATGCCATGAAATGTAGCATTTTAGACAGAACTATTTACGAAAAGTTTGAAAATTTATACGCGTAAAGTAAAATCAGCTGCCCCTTGTATCTGCCAACTATCAAAATTTTGATCGACCATGTTGACGACTGGTAAAGCAATTAGACTAAATACTACCAGTCCTTTACGTGGCGCTTTTGCTCTCACTTTCACGACATCGGTAACTGAACACAGTGCATCAGATGTTATGATTTGAGGGACTAACCCTTGCAAGCAAGGCTTACGTTTTCGTAAAAAGCAAAGTTACTGCGTTTCCTCTTACGTTCGTATCCGAGTCATGATTCAACAGAACAGTAAGTCGGCCTTGTTCAAAAGTCTTGAGAAGCCTGCAGAAATCAGTTCTGATTGAAAACGGAACGGACTTGTCAAAGCGAGCCTCATTTGACTCTTTTATTTTAACGGTGTTAGGAATTTGTATGTTGTGGGTACATAGGTAAAATAAAACAGCTAATAAAACATAATTTGAAGGCTTACTTGAAAAGGGTAGGCCTGTATGTTTAATTTGAAGACTTACTTGAAAAGGGTATGTTTTCAGACTTGATTTGAACATACTTGTTTAGGGTTGGGAAAAGATAGCAAAATACTTG